>JANIEX010001010.1:0-15001 GCA_027627405.1 Leucocoprinus birnbaumii | reverse complement strand
TCTTCGCTCGCGGAGCATGCCACCAAGGTCCGCGCCCTCGAGGAGGTTCTCGCGGATCAGGACTTGATCAGGAAAGAAGTCCATGATCTTCGTCAAATGCTCGAAGCCCGCAGGCAGGAGATTGTCTTTGACGAGCCCATGGAGCACGAGCAGCGCCGCCCTGAGGACGACGAGGAGGGCCTGCTTGAGCCCAGAGGCGGCTTCGATCCTGATGACGACGATGATATTCAGCACATCAGGATGCTGGATGAAGTTGACGAAGTCGACGACGAGGACGACGAGGACGACAGGAGGAGCATCGCCACTATTATCCCTCACGAGCTCGAGCGCGTGGATGAAGTGGACGAGGAAGAGGAGACGCACGAGAGGGTCGTTGATGAGGTCGAGGCCTACGGCGAGCGTGCGGATCCCATTGATCCTGAGAGAGAACGAGAGGGCACCGAACAGAGGGAGCGTGAACGAGAAAGACAGTTTGAGAGAGAGGCTATCCGAAAACAGGAGGATCTGAACGTTGGCAGACCTAGGACGCCTGAGCCGTCATTCGGTCTACGTCCTGAAGATAAACCCACAGCCATCAACACCTCCCCCGCCACATCATCACCACGCACACGATCCGGAACCCTCGTCGCGCCCAAGTCACCACTCTCGCTCCCAGTCAACGGAGTCACCAACGACCAGATGTTGGAGCAGGTTCTGCAGCTTAGTGCACAGATTTCGGCGATGGTCAAGTTGACGAGTAGTATGGAGAGCCAGTATGCTGCTGCGCAGGATACCATCAGGGTTCTGGAGAGCAAAGTTGGCGAGTTGGAAAAAGCTGCAAAGGAGAAGCGTGAGGAGGAGAGCGAGTCGACGATTCAGGACCTCGTAGCGAAAGAGTGGAAAAAGTCTTTCGAGGGCCAGTGGACTGAAGTCCGCGAAGAATGGAAAGAAGAGCGTGAGCGACTACGTCGCGCAAGAGAAGAATGGGAGAACCGGATAATCAACCTCGATTCGTCGCTGGATAAAAGTGAATCAACTACATTCTACGACCAGTTCGATTGTGAAGGATTTGGGGACGCAGAAGGGCGAGATGGTGAGGATGCAGAATCAGCTGAGGGAGGTGCAGTTGGCGGGGCTGAGAGCGGGGGGTATCGTCAATGGGGATGTTATTGGACATTCGCATGGGAGGGGCAGTGGGTTGGTTACGCCGCCGAGTCCGAGAAGCCAGAGTTCGGATTCGGGTGGTGGCGGGAGGAGAAGGAGGAGGAAGAGGAGGAGCGCAAGTGTGAGTGCGCGAGGGAGGACTGCTGTGCGAGAGGAGAGCGAGAGTGAGAGTGAGGAGGACGTCAGCGGGGGACTGGATGCTGTCAAGGTCACTGAAGGAGCCTCAACATCGACGAGTGCGACGAGTGCGTACAACCTCCTTTTTAATCATATCGAAGCTCATTTGCAAGATCGGGAAGATGATGTCAAGTCCGCGTCGTCGCAGTTTGCGAGTGAGGAAGAGGTGGAGGAGGGGAGGAAGGTTCCTGGGCCTGTGAAAACGACGCACACGAGTGTGCGGGAGCAGACGCAGACGCATTTACCGACGCCGAAGAGTTTGACGAATAGCGTTGTTAGTGAGAATGAAGGCGATCAACAGAAGCCTTCGTTGGCGACGAAATCTCCACCGGTGAGTCTTGCTATTGATTTTGTTTGGGGTGGGTGCTGATGGGTACGTAGGCTGCGATGGCAGGTACGGCGGGGGTTAGTTTTCAGACTGCGGGCGCGGTGGTGGTGTTGGCTGTTGCTGCTGCTGCTGTGTTTTGGAAGGTTAGGAGTGAGTAGGGTGGAGGCGTGAGCAGGTGAGGGTGGGAAGGGGAGGGGACATTATTGAGCCGCGTCGTAGAATGGAGAAGGGGACATCGTTAATCAAGCATCGCCGCATCGCAACGAACGAGCCGCACCAAGCACGCACAACAACATAGACCGATGATACCAGCACAGCACAACACACTTAATTTTTTCGTCTCGAGAGATGTGTCGTTCTTTTCTTTTTCTATATACCAAAAGAGTTTCGTTGATACCGAGATCTTATTATGAGCCTACGCACTCGGTTTTTATGTCTTTCCTTTCGAGGCGCGTGCTGGATCGGGTGTCGAGTGCTGGTACGCCGGGACTCTAGACGATGCGGTGGTATTTCGGTGGTCGCCCTGCATAAAAACAGGGAGCTTGGAACGCTCCCTCTTTGAATCGGTTATGGCTCGCCCGTGCGTAGTACACTTTCGGTGACTCTTTTACTTGAGTAGGTTAATATGTTGGTTTGTTTTTAAGCTATTCGGTTTTCGGTTTCTCGCTGTTTTGTTTGTTTTTTTACGAGTTTTGTTATGATTTGGATTGTGATGATATATATTTATTTTTTTGTCTGTGAGGAGTGGTCCGTGCGTTGGTCCGTGCGCCGACGGTAGATAACGATTTCTAAAAATAACATACACGACCAAAACCGTCATCAAATTCCAGCAAACATCGAAAATCGAGTAAAGACAAAGTACGACCAGTACAGCGATTTCACTTCTGGACTTGGAACACCGATCAAATTGCCAGTTGCAAGAGCAAGCACCCAGTCCTGATAGCTGATTATAGTTGGAAACAGGATGGGTACGACGAAGATGGGGCAGATGAACATGCTGGTTCCACACGTGCGGATCAACAAGAAGAATAAGCCGATTTCGAACAAGATGAGAAGGATGAATCCGAGGGTTAGTAATCTTAGTGGATGAATGGAGCTCCAGGAATCTATGACTATCATCAAGGCCCCGACTAGGCCTACGAAAAATCCAGGTACGCCTGTGTGAATCAAGTCAGGAAAATCTCATCAACTGTGATCGTTGGCTTACATATAAATGGGATGATCATCGCTGCGCCCAGCCGCTGGTTGACGATAGACCCGCCATGATTCGAGTCCAAGTTCGAGTCTGCCACCTGTCCCTTGACGACCAGAATAAAAGACGCATAACAAGCAGTTGCGCCGTTCATTACCGAGACAAACACCTTGTCTATACCGATCAAATACAGTGCACGGGAGTTGCGGCAGTGTGCGGTTGTGTGGATGGCGAGTGGTGTGGAGATGAGGAAGCCGATGGTTGAGAGGACGGCGGAGATTCTGGCGCGCGCGGTTAGTTTGAGTTTGTCTGAGGAGAAGGGCCACCAGAGGAGTCTGTTGGTTTGTATGCAGATGAGGGTGTAGGCTGTGAGGAGGTGGCATGTTGTGCCGATGGCGCCGTATGGTAGGCTGTAGCAGTGTATTTGATCGGCTAGACTGGAGCTTTGGGAGGGTACAACGAGGTGGTCGGGTAGTGAATGAGCCTGGAGTGAGATGTTCCGTGAGAGATGTAACTGGGCACCTGATGTGGAATACTTGCAACAACTCGGGAGACGTACATGTCCGACTGCTTTTGAACCTGTTGTATAGCAAAAGTGAGTGACATGTGCCTAATTCCACACCAGTACTATTAATTATTTACTCTTGTTGGTTTAGTAGGCCACGCCCAAGAAGCCCAAAGATAAAGTGTCTGTGGAAAAAAAGTCTAAACCTGATGGGAAGAACTTGACCAAAGAAGGAACGACTGGTAAGCTGCAGACCACCTATTCACCGCCCTTGGGCGCAAGAAAACGGGAGGCCGGTTTCATCCAAAGCCCAGTCCGCCCTCTTTTTGCCGTTCTGAGTGATTTGCATAGAATTTTCTAACATGGTCAACTTCTACGGGGCTATTTCGGGGCGGCCCGCAAGAATTGGCATCGGGCAGTCCATCCAAATTTTGCTCCCAGGCTGCTATACTAGTCCATGGTGATTGGAGGATAAGCAGGGAGAAGACGAGGGGTGTCACTGTGCGTGCTAGGGGAGGAGCTGTGGTTAGAGAAGCGAGCGATGAGCCTAGAGTTTGACTCTAGCGAGCCAGAAGTCGGTGAGGGACTGGATGCTCTAAGAGCTACTGAAGGTGTCAGAGAAGATTGGATTTCTCCACTGTGCCATGCGCGACAAATCTATAATTGGGGTGCCTAGATATCGAAAAAAATGGACTGGTATCCAATTCGTCGTTGCAGTTTTCGAGTGACAAATTTGAGGAGGGAGGAAGTCCGTAGTTAGTCGGTGAGTAAGAAGCGGGAGCTGACAAGAGTAGCAGACGTGTTCCATGACACAAGAGAGTATGCCTGCGACTGTTGTCACCCTGGGCCTAAGAATCGAAGATCTTCGAGTACAGCCCTCAGAAGATAGTATCCGCCTGGCCGCACGTTTGTGCCACCGGCGAGGCTTGCCGGATACCGATCAGCGGTGACTTTGACTGTACAGCATAATATTGAACGAACCGAGTAGTAAAGCACCCTAGGCTGTCGACGTCTAGTCTCACAATAGACGAAAGAGCTCCCTAGCCTATCTCGGAGCCCTCTGGGTGCGGTGCAAGGGAAATCTGCTAACATATAGTGTGAGCTTTTCCCTTTTGATAGATCGATGCAGCACTGCTCAAGAATTACTCTGAACTGTGGGTGTGCCCACGAGTTGTGTCATGATGGCTAGGAAGACCTTACAATAACACTAATCCATGTTGACGTCCTAGAGAAAATGCTTGAGGAACTCTTCATAAACCAGGGATGGAGCATTACAGGCCCGGGTGTTTTCTCCACTACGTCCGGCGGGTCAGTAATGCCTACAGAGCACCTGTCATCATGCAAACTAGTATCGGACTCTAACATCACCTAAACGAGGGAACCCCAACACGAAAATCCAAATTCACTCGCCTTGATAATTTTATAGCTACCTCTAGCTGGCTCATGCACTCATCTCATGTATAGCGGTTAGCCGAGGGTCTCGAGTGAATCTTTCCGGTGTTCCTATCAGTCCCATCAATCCTACTAGTCAGTCCTCTGCACCTTTTCTTACCGAAGTGTTGGAGAAGCGCTCACACTTATTCTTGTTCATCCACGTCAGAAGCTGGATATCCAGCAATGGAATGTGCCCGGCTATCCACAGCATTTTACAATGCCGGAACACCCACTTGGCCATGCTACGTACGATTTTGGAATGAGAGCTTATCTCTCTCGAGTCTTGACCGTGACGGACAAGCTCCCCTTGCCGCCCTTAACCCCTCTTCAAGTTCTTAGACTGCTAGAGGCTTTACACAGAAGGAGTCACTGCCAAAATTTGGTCAGACCACATCAAAGTCGTGAAGCTTATCACGAAAAATAGGAACCAGCTTTTCCGTGTGCCGGGATTTATGACAGAATTACGGCACCAGCTATGACACCTCATAGCCCTCGTTTGTTATCCGATTCCCGAGCCGAGTAGAATAATCACCCTTCAGCAAGAGATCTAGACCAAAGTACCTATAAATTCATAGAGAATGACTGAGAGCTCTGCCACAGGATCACCACTCTTCCCTCATCTCTTGCTCGCTCTCCATGGGCTCGTCAGTTGATCACCCAAAGGTTGTCACCCTCCCCAACATACTCAACCAGTGGCCATGGCCCCGCCTACTATCTGAGCACTTCCAGGATGCCAAGGCTGAATCGACTGCCTGGGTAGAAGCTTTTCGACCCTTTCAGGGGCGAGCTCTCCAAAGCTTCCGTGAATGTGGCTGCAGTAGGTTTTCTGCTTTTCATATCACCTTCTCACGTCTTATTTGCTTGTGAAAGGTCTTCTGGCTTCCTTGACATACTCACCGAGGGAAAAAGGTGAGTATCCACAATAAATCCCATTTCAGAATCTCATCATGCATCTTGAATAGAGCTTATTCGGCTCGGTTGTGACCTCATGCACCTATTCTTCATCTTCGATGAATACACAGATGTTGAAGACCATAGTGGGGCTAGAGTCATTTACCACACGATTAAAGGCATTTTTGAAAATCCGAGTGACTTAGGACCTCGAAAGGAAAACTGTCTTTACGCCATTGCGCGAGAGTAAGAATATAGCTTTGTCAGCAGAAAGCACGTATTCTAATCATATTTGCATAGCTTCTGGCGCAACGCGCGCACCCAAGTGCCCGAAGATGCACTCTGTCTCCAACACTTCCTCGATGGGTGGAACGCATTCTCCACTGCCGTCGTTCAGGAGGCCGACGATCGTGCAAAGACTAGGTACAGATCGTTCGACGACTACATGAAGATTCGCCGCTACACTGGGGGTGGAGCCCCCACATTTGCATTAATTGAGTTTGGTCTTGATCTCCCTGAGGAGGTTTATTGTCATCCGGTGATCTCCTCACTGAGAAAGAAAGCCGAGATCTTGATTGTCCTAGTCAACGTGAGTTGGATAAATGATCTCAAGCCCCGACGAGTCACATTTTTTAACCATATTTCATCCCAGGATATATACTCGTATATCATGGAGAGTTTCCGTGGGCTAACTATGCACAATGGAGTCGAGATCCTTGTCCGTGAGAGGAATATCACTGTCCAAAACGCTGTGGACTGGCTCGGAGACTATTGCAATGAAGTTGCAGACAAGTTTTTAACCGAGTTGAAGTCCGTTCCTTCGTGGGGCGCTGACGTCGACCAACGAGTGGCTCTCTACATAGGTGGTTTAGGTCAATGGGTTCGCGGAATGGATGACTGGCATTTTGAGAGTGCTCGGTATTTTGGCTCGGACCCAGCGACTGTGAAACAGACAAGAGTCGTTACAGTTGCCCCTCCAAGTCGTGGATACATGGGACGTCACCCTTGACTAGGACCCTCCTGAGAGTGCTAGTATGCCTGGGTGTCCCTCTGGATGATTGCGGTGGTGTTTCGATGGTCTGTCCTGCGTAAAAACTGGGAA
This sequence comes from Leucocoprinus birnbaumii, assembly GCA_027627405.1. Taxonomy (NCBI): domain Eukaryota; kingdom Fungi; phylum Basidiomycota; class Agaricomycetes; order Agaricales; family Agaricaceae; genus Leucocoprinus; species Leucocoprinus birnbaumii. The sequence continues at coordinate 8,229 of JANIEX010001010.1, read as the reverse complement.
CTTGGGATGCTCCCTCTTTGGATCGGTTATGGCTTGCCCGTGACGAGTCTTGGGTTTGTAGTATACTTTCAGTGACTCTTTTACTTGAGTAGGTTAATTTGTTGGTTTTGTTTTTAAGCTATTCGGTTTTCGGTTTCTCGCTATTCTGTTTGTTTTTTACGAGTTTTGTTATGATTTGGATTGTGATGAGATATATTTATTTTTCGTTTGTCGTAAGACTCCGAGAGAGAAGAGGAAGAGAGGAAGAGCGGGAGGGGCGAGGTGGTCCATGCGTTGGTCCATGCGTGGACTTGTGTTGGTGTGATGGGAGGGTGACTGCAGGGTATTTGGTGATCGGGGATTTCGGAAATGATGCATGTCCTGTTCATGCAGCTGGAATCAATTTGAGATAACGGTTGGTCGCTACGCTCCGCCAGATATATACTGCATCGATGAGTCGCATACCTATACCCTGTGGATATCAATTTAACTGCAATTGTACTGGAGAACAATTGACTCGTCGGCGTAGTACGGTACAACGAAAGGAGAGCAAGAATGCTCAAATTTCTCAATACTAACGAATACACGAAGTAAGCTCCGTAAGTGCCATCAAATGCCAGCAAACATTGAAAATCGAGTAAAGACAAAGTATGACCAGTACAGTGCTCGTATTTCTTCATTTGGAGCACCGCTCAAATTACCAGTTGCAAGGGCAAGCACCCAATCCTGGTAAATCATTATGGTCGTACATAAGCAGGGTACGACGAAAAAGGGGATGCAAAACGCGGCGCATCCACATGTAAACATCCACAACAAACCGAAGGAACTAATTCCAGCTACAGCGAGGAGGATGAATGCGACTGTCAGTATTCTGAGTAGTAGAATGTCTTTCCAGTAGTCTGAGACTATCATGAAGGCACCGAATAGGCCTACGCAAAATCCCTGTATGCCCGTGGGAGTGACTGAGCTCAGGATCAGACTCGCAGATACAATGGTGGTGGACTTACATAGCATCGGGATGGTTATCGCTGCCTTCTTTTTGCGCTCGGGGCCGCCGTCATCATTTTCCTTGATGATGTGAATAAATGACGCGTAGCAAGCAGCCGCTCCATTCATTATTGAGACAAAGACCTTGTTTATACCGATAAAATATAATGCACGGGAGTTATGGCAGTGTGCGGTTGTACGGATAGCGAGAATCGTGGAGATGAGGAAACCGATGATTGCTAGAAAGGCGAAGATTTTACTGCGTGTGGTTGGAGGTTTTTTTCTTCTCTGAAGAGAATGGCCACAATGCGGGTAGGCCTGCTTGTAGACATATGACAGTGTATGCTGTGAGGAGATGACATATCATCCCGATGGCGCCGTATGGTAGGCTGTAGCAATGGATTTCGTCGACTAGATGGTTCCGCTTTGACGATACTGCAAGATAGTTGAGAAATGAACGAGAGCTTTCAACAGCCTGTGAAGTGTTCCCAAATGGAGATGTAACTAGCACGCATTGAAATTTGAATCAGAATATTTACCACAGCTGGTGGAACGTACATTGTTAGCGGATGTTCAACAATCACTAGCGGGAGTTTTTGCCGTATATAAGCGAGTAGATGGCCTAAGTGATGTTTGAACAATCTGTGCCAGGCGTGCTTATACACCGATAAGCCTCATGGGTGAGCAGTGAGTCATACAACAGGCATATCCCTCATGCACGGTCGACATACAATGCTGTTAACTGTCAGGCCAGTTAAAGTTTTATTAATACCTCTGTCTTCAAGTTCTAGAACCACGATATGTGCAGTACACAGCCTACAACCCCCGAGTTATCTAGCCTCTGAGACGCTGAACAATCAAATATGTGTAGACCTAAGCCATATATGAGGGGTGGTGGACCCCGGGATTGAAGTTCTCTGAGCGCCTGCAGCCCAAAAATAACAAGCTCAAGCCAACTACTCAAGACTTACCATTTCTATTTGATGTAGCTCACACCAAAACTTTGGAATGAAGCATGCTGTACTTGTCGCCCGAGCCAAGAACCGCTCTCTCGGGTGCCGATACTTGACTAACGGAGTCTTGTTGTTTCACTGAGGAGGCAAGCAATACAGCAGTCTTCACTTTCCGTGGATACAGGAGTTTGCATTTAGTGGGAAGCGTCAAATCCACCCTCGTCAAGAGACTAAGTAAAGCGGGGTGGGATATCCTCGTTTGCATTTGAGCTCCTTTTGTTCACCTATATCAGTCATTGTTCTTTGACCCTTACTTGAGAAGGATTAAATCTGCCAGACTATCAGCCGTTGACTTTGATTTACAGGACAGACGAAGGAATGGAAAGTGATTTGTGACGTCAACACCTCATGACTGCTATGACCAAATCGCACTCGGTTCAACGTTACGTGCACGACCAGCAGGTAATCGATTCATCCCCCAGTCCCAATGCCACAAATTTCATATGCGAAATGCCGCTTTATGATCAACATGACCTCGTACATTAATCGTCGGGATTTTCGACATGGACCTCTCTTATGTTCTACAATATCTCCATAGTGGTTTTATGATGTGTTTGTTATGACTTGAACTGCGATGATATATACCTATTTTTTGTTTGTTGCGAGAGGAGGATGAGGCCAAGGTGAAGGTGGTCCGTGCGTTGGTCCGTGCGTAGAGTTGCTCTGGCTGTTGGACAGACGGAGACTGCCGGGGTTTCTGGTGATGGGGAACTTCGGGGCTGCAGGTTGGATTCATAGAGAATAATGATGTACATATTCATTGGTATCAACAAAGGATTCATAATCTAATGCGTCATCAAATGCCAGAAAACATTGCAAATCGAGTAAAAACAAAGTACGACCAGTACAGCGCTCGTACTTCTGGGCTTGGAGCACCGCTCAAGTTACCAGTTGCAAACGCAAGTACCCAGTCCTGGTAAATGATCATGGTAGGAAAAAAGATGGGCACAACGAAGACGGGGCATATATATCCGCTGACCCCACACCTACATATCAGCAACCCAAACAAACCGATTTCGACCAAGATGAGAAAAATGAATCCCATTGTCAGCATTCTCAGTGATCGTTTGTCGCTCCAGTAGTCTACGACTATCATCAAGGCCCCAACTAGGCCTACAAAAAATCCAGGTACGCCTGCGACGAACCAAGTCAGGAGAATTATGCAGCTGTGAAATCATTGGCTTACACATGAAAGGGATGATCATTGCAGCTCCTAATCGGTGAGTGGTGATAGACCCACCATTATTTGAATCTGAGTTTGAGTCCTCGACACCTCCCTTCATGACCAGAACCAAAGATGCATAACAAGCAGTCGCTCCATTCATTACCGAGACAAACACCTTGTTTATACCGATCAAATACAATGCACGAGAGTTACGGCAGTGTGCGGTCGTGTGGATAGCGAGTGGTGTGGAGACGAGGAAACCAATGATTGAAAGGACGGTGCAGACTTTGGTCCGTGAGGTTACCCTGAGCCTGTCTGAGGAGAATGGCCACCATAGGAGCCGATTTGTTTGGATACAGATGAGGGTGTATGCTGTGAGGAGGTGGCATATTGTCCCGATGGTGCCGTATGGTAAGCTGTAGCAATGTATTTGATCGACTAAACTGTGGCCTTTTGAGGATACAAAGTGGTCGAGAAATGAATGAGGGGGTTCAGCCTGGGGTGAAATGTTCTAGAAGAGATGTAACTGGGATATAACGTGGAATACTTACAACAGGGTGTGAAACGTACATCTTTAGTGAATGTCCAACTGCTTTTGAGAGGTTGGTGGACCTGCTGTATAGGATTGAGCAGCGTGCGCCTTTGAATGCAACATGGCCTTCTTGTTGTAGGCTAGGCCTCTGATTCGAACTCCGATGTGGGTCCCATTTCGTGTGTTAATGGCAATCCGACTCGTGGTATTTATTCGCTCACTCTCTTCCCCCCCACTGGCAACGTGACAATACACCAGCATTAAGCACATTATTTAACCTATCTTCTGCTGTTATTTCAGTATATCATGCACAAGCAGCCCAAAGATAAAGCTGAAATGTTCCTTTCGGTATCCTGAGTAGTTTGCATAGACAACTTTTAATACGGTCAGAATAGCCAAAATTGACGAGGTTATTTCGAGGCGGTCCGCGAGGGTTAGTATTAGGTATAGTGTGACGTTAGTCCATGACAGGTATTTCTAGAAGTGTAACATGGTAATTGTCTAACCTGATTTAATACATTTGATTTGTACGAGAGTACGAGTGTCGTGTCACTTCAATGGTCCATGCGCAGAGTTGTTTGAGGTGGTGTGGGGGATCGCAGGGTTTGAGGTAATCAGGGATTGCGGTGATCGCAGACGTGTAATCTAGGTGTGGTCCAGACTCATCCAAATACCTGCAGTGAATTACATTGCCTTTTCAGCATTCCTGGGTTTTCCTCTTTTGAGGAACGTTCTGGCTCTTAGGCACCTACCAAAAGCTTGGTCTTATGGGCCCGTTATTTATATAAGTCAGAGAGAGGTGGTTTGGGATCGGACTTTTCTCACCAAGTCGGACTCTCCACTAGGGAGAGATACGGTTATGGAAACCTTTTTCAGTGTATGGGACTCTGTTGGTTCCCTTCAGAGCTTTAGCTCACGGCAATACCTGCAGATTTTGTTCAATTGAGTTCATGAGGCGGATTTGATAGCGCAATATCTCATTCACGGAGGGGGTAAATAGCGATCTAACATACTATCAAATTCCGGAAAACATCGAAAATCGGGTAAAGACAAAGTACGATCAGCACAGCGAGGTTGCATCTGGACTTGGAGTGCCGATCAAATTACCGGCAGCAAGGGCAAGTACCCAGTCCTGATAAATGATCATGATAGGGAACAAGATGGGTACAACGAACATTGGGCAACAACATATGCCAATTCCACACGTACAGAGTACGAAAAAACCGAGCAAACCAATTTCGACCACCATTAGAACGATGAACGGACTGTCAGCATTCTTAGTGATCAAATGTCGCTCCAATAGTCTGCAACTATCATCAAGGACCCAACTAGGCCTATACAAAATCCAGGTATACCTATGTGAGCTGGGTTTAGAACAAAATCTTGCAGGTGCGATGTTTTTACTTACATATGAAAGGGACGATCGTGGCTACTCCCAATCGGTGATCGGTGATGGTACCGTCATCATTCCTATACGAGTCACGACCCTCGTTGACCAAGATAATAGACGCATAACAAGCTGTGGCTCCGTTCATGACCGAGATAAAGACCTTGTTTATGCCGATGAAATACAATGCACGGGAGTTGTGCAATGTGCGGTCGTGTATATAGTGAGTGGTGTAGATACAAGAAAACCAATGATTGAGAGGGTGGCAAAGATCTTGGTCCATGCGGTTAGCTTGAGCTTGTCAGAGGAGAATGGCCACCGTATGAGGCGATTTGCCTGTAAACAAATAAGGGTGTATGCTGTTAACAGGTGGCATATTGTCCCGATGGTGCCGTATGGTAAGCTGTAGCAATGAATTTCATCGACCAGACTGTAGCCTTCTGAAGATACGAAGTGGTCGAGAAATGAACGAGGGTATTCAACCTGGAGTGAGGCGTTCCGGTCAGAGATGTAGCTAGTGTATAACGCTGAATACTTACCGCAGTGGGTGGGGCATACATTACTGGCGAATGACCAACCATTTCTGAAGGTTTGTGCTGCATATATATGAGTGAGTGGCATGCTCCCTTGAATGATGCTCTAAACATCGTGCTTGTACGTCAGTAAACCTTGTGGCGGTTCAGCCACCAATAGAGTCCTGCGAAAGGATGTTTTCCTCATGCACAGTTGGTATTTACTGCCAGTCTTCCATCCCAGTACTTGGGCCTTAGAAGTATGATATAGTACGGATCCTACGGAGCCCTCGTTATATATGACGTGCGAAACAAGCAGTCAGTCGTGAAAATTCGGGTTAACGGCTAGCCTAGACTTGATATGGAAGAAGGTGGAATTGAAGCTCTTTGAGTACAGCGCGCAGAAGATACCGCCTGGCTGCACGTTCCTGCCACTCGCAATGCTTGCCAAGCGCCAATCAGCAGGGTACGATACGTTTGAGTGTACCAGCACGAGACTGAATGAACTGGGTAGTACAGCGCCCTAACATATCGATGCCCAGTCTCACAATAGGTGAAGGAGCGTGAGGAAAGCTCTCTAGCTTCTCTTTTGGACCTATGAGTGCAGTATGATGAAACAGATCCGTTGACTCATCATTCGATAACCTACGAGAGTTTTGCCCCTCGATCGCCCGATACAGCATTGCTGAAGAGGTAACATGAGTTGAGGGTGTGTCCATGAGTCGTGCCAGGATGTAGCGCTGGAGATACCTTACAATAGACCCTAAACTACGTTGACGGCCTATGGGAAATTGCTGGAGCAACTCTTCACTGCCATTATAGGATGTACATCTGGCTTCCGCTGTAGAAAGCTTTCCGGATCCGCGTGTATTTTTAACTACATCCGACAGACCAGTAATGCGTGCGGAACTCCGGCTGCTGCCATGTAAAATGGTATTAAACTCCAGCATCGCCTATAGCAAGGAATCTTAAATAGGAATCCCAGTTTGCTCGTCCTGATAATCCTCCCTATCAATTCCTTAAATTCTAGTCAGTCCTCTTCCAACCATCAAAATGCTCAGGAAAGACTCACGCTTGGTTTTGTTTATCTAAGTCGGGAACCTAATAACCAGGAAGTGAATGCCACAAAGTACCCGGCTATGAACGGTACTATAGTACCGGAATACCTGCTTGGCCGCGTTGCGTATACCCGGAATGACAGTTAATCTTTCTTGATGGACAAGTCCCTTTTGATGACATTGCTGTAGTCAACACCTCTTTGAGTATAGGCTTTTAGACTGTTAGAGACGTTACGCAGAAGGAATCGACGTCAAAAATGGTCAGACGATAACTGGTTATGAAAAATAAAAATAAGCTCTGCTGTGCGTTGTGATCCATGACAGAATTACGATAGCAAGCCCTCGTCCTTTGTCCAATTCCCGGTCCGGTCCTGTTAATATCAGTATAGCTATCGCTTAGCCAAGGATCTAGACCAAGTACCTATCAAATCGTAGGACACGGCTGGGTAACGATCTGTGTAACTCCGGGACGTATCACTAACCTACAAAAGGCTTTACGGAGGTTTTCAATTGCTTCCTGCAAATTAGAGCACGTGTAGTGAGCTACCCAAACCATTCTCTTTCAGCAAAATCTCCACGTCTATGGCCCGGGAAATACTATGGCACCAGCCCGCGGTCAGCAAAAGAGTTTTACTTCTTCAGACGTCGTGATGATATTACCAAGTGGGTCTTGACCCATCGCGACACAAGCTCGATCTTCATTATTCGCTTCCATCGGCGTATCTACGTGATCTCTATTGTTCACTTACCTCTGCAATTGGAATGTCAGCGATCGGTGACCCCTCTTGCAAGATTAGCCAAGTCACTATCAGAGCATTCAATTGGTACGCGCATTGACACTTGGTGGTGCTTCGCATCTGAATTTCGACGTCCAAGAGCCAATATAAATGGACTAGCCACAGGGTGCACATAACGACCCGAACGGGAAATTGGGACTGTGAGAACTGATGTTGGATTGGTGACTGAAGTGACAGCGTATACTGGTGTACGTGGAGAAACGGCTTTCTAAGTCACTGAGTACATCTTTTCAGGAGGGGCAGCCGGAAACGAGGACCAAGTTAGTCGACAGAGAGTCAAATGAATGCCTCAGAGGCTAAGACAGAGCGATGCCCTGCAAGAGTGTTTCCCCAGGCATCATACTAGTTGAGTAAGTATAGCATCGCAGATTTGACCAGTTTTGACCAGGTAGCTGAGTCCTACTGTCATAGAGAGGAGGAGGGATAACGTCGCTTTCCACTCCCGTTATAGCCAATGACTAAGCATTTCCCACGGCTATATCTAGTCTCGCGAGACTGAGCGACACCTGATGGGCCCAATACGGCCACGTAACTAGACCCTCATGTGGTATCGGCATGACAGTCATATTAGACCCCGTACAGCGAAATCCTCCCTAGGACAAATAAATGTCCGTTAATGCCCCAAACTTAGTGAGAGAGCTCAGCACACCTCTAGCTATTTTTGGCCGCTCTTCGGGAGCGTGGTCGATGGTTTCCACGTCATCAAGAACCCTCCCTCCCGCTCCCTTGCCGTCATTCCTCCCGCCTTTAGGCACACTCCCGCATTTATGTTACGAAACCTCATATTTTTCTTCCTTAT
>JANIEX010000101.1:0-61149 GCA_027627405.1 Leucocoprinus birnbaumii | reverse complement strand
GAGTGAAGACGAGGACCGGGCCGCACTTGCGATGAGGTCTTTAAAACAAGACAACTGTAAATCATCGGCAGCACCAGCCGCGGTTTACGTGAGAGATACGGCGGTCTGAGCCCAGGAGGTGCAACTTGAAGCGCAACACCAACTTTAAACACTGAAGAGAGGAGCATGGCTTCGTCGGTTATCAACATACTAAGTGAGCGGGGTGCGAGTGTGAGCAAGATAAACCATTTCAAGCATTTTCTTCGGGGGTTGATGCCAAACATCGGAAAACTGGTCAGGGACGTCATTAGTTTATCATTGACATCAACTATAAAGTCGAATGTCCTTCCCAATTCTTTCCATGTCAACTCATCGTACTTGACCATAACAAAGCTTCCGTCAATACCTGCAACAACGGACTCGACAACGATTGTATAGATTGCTTCACCCTTGCCTTCAATACGAGATCCAGTGCTTCGAGGCTAAAGGTTAACGCTGTTCGCTTTCAATTGAAGCACTACGCTAGCCACTTCTGACCCTCTCTCTGCGGTCTCGCTTTGCTCTGGGGGTACCACGTTGTAACTTTACAAACTTACTTTACGAGTGCCGCGGACGATTACGCAAATCTTTCGGATGATAACTTCTTCCACTGCTGGCACGAACTTTGACCACTTCCGCTTTTACACCTTTAGCACAGTCTATCTAGAGTGTCCTTGACAGACTCACGCGGCTACCGGAGATCCCGACTGAGTGCTTCCTCGGCCCCATCAATCCACTAACCGGGCTATCACGCCCATTTTATTTCCAAAGGTTCCCGACCATATATATAGAAGTGGATGGTGTGACTAGAAGGTGGGGAACCCCTCGGACTCTGGAAAATCTATCATCCTTCCCTCGACTACTCAATGTCTCGACCTTACGAACCTCAAGACGAAATTCGCGTCGCAATAGTGTAAGTTACTCTCTCTCCCCTCGAACTCACTTCCGCCTCTGATCTATCGGCTCCAAATAGAGGCGCAGGAATTGTCGGTCTCGTCCTCGCAGTGACGCTCAACACTTTCGACATTGAACGCAAGATTTCAATCGATATCTATGAAGCCTCCGCAGAACTGTCTGAGATTGGTGCTGGAATAAATATCTGGCCCAGGACATGGCGGATCTTTCAGGAAATTGGCCCAGGTCTTGGAGATATGATAAAGCCGTTCTTTGACCATCCACCCGACCTCAAATTACGTGAGTCGAGACTCAATAGGACACTCAACGACACGACCGAACTGACCTTTGTCCGCCCAGGGCCAATATTCGAGGTTCGGAAAGCAGATCAAAAGGATGGGTTCAAAGTCACAGATATCAAAGCAAGGGGTGCGTCTGCTTCTTTAACCGATCATGAAACCTTCTCATCTCTTCTTTCAATAAAGGTGGGGCACTCCGTATCCACAGAGCAGACGTTCAACGCTCTCTTCTTGAGCATATCCCTTTCCCCTCTAATCCCCATCGCTCCACTACCGAAAAACAGTCGCTGCGCACTGCACCTTTCCCACCGACTTATCGACTACGTAGAATCAAAACAGGGACCCGTGACTTTACATTTCTCCGACCAACCTCCCAGAACGTGCGACATCCTCATAGGTGCGGATGGGATCAAATCAACTGTTCGTAAGATATTCCTCTCTCGGCTTCCAAACTCGGAAAGGTACACAAGATGCATGGATCCCGTCTGGAGTGGCGCAATTGCGTATCGAGGATTAGTAAAGCGGGAAGAGTTAGAGAGCGTGTATCCCGGGCATAGGGCGTTGGGCCACCCAGGCCTGATGGTGCGTCCTGTCTGATTCAGGCCATTCACCAGCCTAAAGTGAATATTAAACAAATTATCTCACACGGATCTACAGTATTTCGGTAAAAATAAAGTGAGCATACAGTTCATTCTTGATTTCCCCTCGGATCTGAGAACTAAACCCACTGCCAGCACACAGTTGTTTATCCAATCTCAGGCGGTAAATTCATTAATGTCGTGGCAGCAATTCACAACTGGTCAAAAGAAGGCACCGAATGGGACGGAAATCGACCATTGAATGAAGAAGTACCTCAGCAGGAGTTCTTGAAACATTTTGAAAGCTGGGAGGATGAATATAAGGTATTGATTAGCGTAAGTCCCCATGGATCACGTCGAGATGTCGGCTCTAAGCGGATTTCAGTGCATCAAACAGCCGACAAGATGGGCTCTTCAACGCATGAACCACCTAGATACCTTTGCAAGGGGCAAAGTCTTCTTGATGGGAGATTCCGTATGTCGTTCTATCGAGCCGTCCGGTTATTTAAGCCGGTTTGCTGACCATAGGTTGACTCGTAAGGCTCACGCAATGGTGCCCTATCAAGGGGCAGGAGCAGCCGTCGGAATTGACGTACGCTTTCCCTCTTGCTCAGTCTCTTCAATTCGACCACTCACCGATAAAGTAGGACGCGTACATCTTCGCGTGCCTCCTCACACACCCTTCTACGCCTCGTACCCTCTCCCCGCAGTGCACCGCCAACCTAGCTGAAGCATACAATCGAACCTGCGTCCCTCGCGCACATCACTTCTCCAAACTTTCGACTTTCCAAGGTCAGCTCAATACCCTCCGCACACCAGAATGTGATGTCTATCGCGAGAACGATGGCTCTGTACCTCGAGAGATATTGCTTGACGTGTTCAGGCAAGCTGAGCGAAACTGGTGTTGGACTGTAAGCGACGTTAGGGAGGATAGAAGAAAGGCGGAGGGGATATTGCGAAAACTCGTGAATGGGAAGGAGGTTATGGCGAGGTTGTAGAGGTTATGTGTCGCATTGCTGAATGCAGGGTTTTTGGGACTAGAGGTACGCGGGTCATCTTGAACTTTGACGTGGTTGACACTCGAATATGGGTGTGATTCATGAAGACGAATGTGGATTTGGTGCACGAGATGACATATGGGTTGTTCAGAATTTCATCAGACACATCTAACATGTTTAATGGGTTTCGCGAATCAGTCAGGTACTTGGTTACTTCCCTGTATTACATTCAATGTATAGACAAGGACTACAATATGTGTTGACGAAGAGTGGTGGTAAAGCAGAAACCTGCTAGTAAAAACGCCGTAGAAATCATCTGGCAAATAAGCGCCCGAATGGCCCTCCATTTAGTCTTCGGTACCGAACTCATACCCGGAAACAACTTTCTTCCATACAGCCCTCGTGTCGACTTGCGCTTCTAGTCTACTTGCAAGCAGGAACGCCCCGCTCAATTTCCTAGAAGATACACCAGGTTAGCTTGCTTGATCTATGTAATAAAGTAGATTCCAGAAAGGGAAGTGGGAATGTAATTAGCTGCTCACCTATTCAGACTGTAAGTCTCTCTAGGCGGAGGTGTCAGCCTCTCTCTCAACATAACTGGGATAAACTCCCGGATCTGTTTTGTAATCTCCGACCATTCACTACCAGGACCAAACGCGAATGGTTGGTGCGCAGTAGGTTTGAATGGTGTAGCAAGGAGCGAAAGGGAAGTTGTATGGGCGTGAAGCATGACCTTTATCACGTTCGAGGTGAGTATCGCAGGCGAAGGAGAAAAACCGTGGATGTGGACGTACATCGCTCTCTTCACCGGTTAGATAACCTAATTTGAGGCTCCATTCTTTCATTCCTTCGTGGTCTTCTTCCGCTGCGGCTGTTAGGAGACGAAGCCAGTTGTCCATGAATGATTTGGTATAGGTTCTTGTTGCGCCGAAGTCTACTAGTTCGATCTGAGGATCAAGTAAACGTCATGAATACATGCGGTAGTCAAGCAGGCTTTACCTGACGGGTCTTAGCGTTCCATAGGAAGTTCGTCCAGTTGGGGTCAGTCTGCATTGCTCGGAACTCGAAGAGTTCTTTCAGACACAGTTCAATGATCCTCTCCGCAATCTGTGAATTGGCATGTCAAAATGGCAAAAAGGTCAGAAAATGTTCTTCCTTACATCGTTCCGGTCTCTTTGCGTCAGCTCCAACCTCTGTGCCTCACCGACACTCACACCTTCTACTTTTTCCATCACCAGCACACCCTCCGTGCTTCCCTCCCACACCCACGGCACTTTGAATCTCTCGTCTCCACCTAACCGTTCCTTTCGAGCAAACAGTTGCAGGTACTCTGCCTCTCGCTTATAGGAGCACTCGTCTGCAAGCTCAGACTTCATCACTTCAATTGTCCGATCCAGAAACATCCCCCGAGGAAGAATCTTCGACGCAGTGAGAAGCATACGAACATATGATAAGTCAGAGGATATTGAGTGTCGAATGTTGGGGAATTGAACTTTGACTGCAACGGGAATAGGTTCGTTGGAGGAGTAGGTGGATGTAGCTGAAGGGAGTAGGGTGGCGGAGTGGACTTGACCTATGGATGCAGCTGCGAATGGTATCCGGTCAAATGACGCGAAGAACTCGGATTCCCAGTTCGGTCCCAGCTCGGACGAGAGCGTTTCGTTGAGTTGTGAGTCGGGCATGTAATGTGCGCTGTCTTGTACGCGACGAAATATCGCGTCGACGTCTGGTGGTAAGAGGTGTGTGTCTATATGCCACATTTTAAATCAGATTTGCTGAGGGATACATCTGAAGAAGTACGTACCCTGTATACTCAAGAATTGTCCCAGTTTTAAAGCTGCACCTCGCATCTGTGACAGCTTGGACACAAGCCTTCGGATATTGGCTTCCGTCATGATAATTGACCCTTGGTTTTCTGAGCTACTGCCTGTGCGGCGAAGGAGCTCAGTCGCTGCACCATAGCCTAATGAGGCTGCAAGACCTGGAGATACGACATCAATAAAACGCCAAAGAGATTTCCAGAGAAAAACTTGACCTCCGTAATGGAAAAGACGCCCGATGCGTGAAGAAGGCACTTTAGACGACTGAAGCGTCCGTGTTTGCAAAGGTATTGGAGGAGCTGAAGGGAGAGGTCGTATTAGATCGGGTACGGGTGTAGGAGCCGCAAGCTCTGATTCTGGTGTCCGCAAAGGAGGTTTAGGAGTTTCCGAAGGTTCCACCGGTACATCTAATGTCGAAAACATGGGTCTTTCTTCGACCTTTAGTGGAGGCGATGGGATTGCATCGGCTTGGCTTTCAAGCTCAATCTGGGGAATATCCGATGTCGTAGCAGCCGCTGCATCAGCATAGGGAGGTCGTTCTACGAGAACAGGTTCAGCTTCGAGTTGAACAACTGTTTCTGCCTGAGATTCGCGTCCCGAACGTTGCCCCGACGTCGTTGTATTTGTCGGCAGATCGACGCGTCTGTGCTTCCGGAGTTCGGCACCAGTAGCAATGCATCCTGGGGCTATCTGAGAAGCTTTATGTCTTGCAATATTTGAAAGGATCTCTGTGGTTGTGTGAAGCACGCATAGCCAGTTGTAGGCTGGGCTTGGTGGCATGCGCCTGTCTTTTGCAAAGCGCCGTGACGAGGGATTTCGAATCTTCGGAAATGTTTGTTTGTTTCGGGGTGAGGCACCAAACAATTCGGATCAACTCTTGACAATGCTTTCATGCCGACGGCGAAGATGAAAGCAAGATGAAAGTTTCCACCAGCTTTCCAGCTTCAGAGGCTCGCAATCTTAGTTGGATTTGCAAGGACCAAGGCTCAATACAATGATATGGAGAAGACTATATATGATCGCTGCCCAAATATTCTGGTATGATTTCTTCGACCTCTTTCCCTGGCCCAGGAGTGATCCGACACTCAAATGGGAGTGGATGACTAGAAGGAGCGAAGTACGCCGCAGGTTCGAATGGGGCAAGCTCACCCTTTAGCTCCGACTTCCCCTTTATGCAGAAGTCAGAAATGAGCCTTTTACCCATCTTAGATCCCAAGGAAGAAGTCCTGAATGCGATTGGTGGGCGAATGGAGTATCACGCATATGGGTGCCGCTGTAATGACCGCTGTCGATTATTCGACATAATAGCACAAAATACGAGGACACAGATGTAACAAAACAACACACTGCTCGATCTACCCTCATTCACTCAAATCCGAGTTTCGAACCATTGCTTCAGCTTTCTCCGACCGAGGCTTGATCATAGCTTGAAAAGGGACAGGGAACCTATACGGGGCACCGTTAGTAAAGTCAAGGACAAAATTCATCATTAAACTCTAGACGTACTGGAAGGTACCATCGGTATACTCTCCACTCGGTAAAACAGGTTTTCCGTTATCATCCAAAGGAGCGCGAATCTCGAAACAAGCCAAAAACGAGGCGATAGCAAGGAATAACGAGATATCACTCAGATGTCTCCCAGGACAAATACGTCTCCCATAACCAAAAGCGGCAACGTCAGGGTTGCGAACGTTAGAATCTAGCTTGCCGTCTTTGAGGAATCTTTCTGGCTTGAACGTATATGGATCTGGATAGGCCGTGGGGTCATGCAGAATAGCCCTATTAGGAGGCAGTCAGAGTTGATGATAAGACCACTAGCTTAGCTAGGTAGCATACCAGGCACTTCCAATGACGATGGTTCCTTTGGGGATGAACCAGCCGTTGTACTCGTCGTCGTCGGTCACCATGTGTGGAACACCTGGTCAGGTTAATGAGACGCGACGCGGTACACTGTCTGTTGAAATAAATATTCACCCATAGGAAGCACAGGATTCCATCGTATACATTCCTTTGCTATGGCTTCAATGTAGGGTAGAGACTCGCGATCTCCCAGCTCCGGCAACCGGTTTCCTTCTAGGACGGAATCAAGTTGTCTTTGAGCCTTTTCCATGATATCGGGGTTTTGGCACATTGCTAGGAAGAAAGACTGCATGGTAGATACGGTCTATGAGGGGATGGTCAGAAACGTGTTGTCAATCATTTCAAGATTGGAAGAGCATACGGTGTCAGCTCCGCCTATGGTTAATTCGGTGTAAGATCAGAAACCATCAAAGTGCTAGATGCATTCATTATTGGCTTACCGAGGAAAGCGGTCCCTGCAACGTTGATCGCAATTTGCTCTTGGTATGCCTTTTCTTTGGAGTCATCTTCTGGAAACGCTTGAATCATCGAAGCAGCGATACTAGGCTTAGCAGTTCCGTGTTTCTTGTAGTACTTAAGTATCAGTAGAGCATCGTCGCATATTGACACTATTCGCGCACCAGATTCTCCTTGACAATCTCGATCGGTTCCTGAGAAACTCGAATGTTCAGCTCCTTGACATAAGCCGCTTTTCGCTTCCAGTTTGCACCAGGGAACCAGCTTGGGATATAATTCATAATAGGGAATATCTCGACGAGATATCGGCCAGGGACGGCAGCTTCTCCGACAGCATTCATGGCTTCCTCGAGAATCTCAATATAAGGATCGTTTTCTTCCTTAATTTGAATTCCGTATGCAACGTCCGTGATCAATGCAGCAAACAGACTGGAAATATCAGTAATGATATTTCCGACAATAGGGTTAACTTTAACTTACTGGCGACTGTGATGGAAGAACCGGTCTGGTGCTTCAAGAATTCTCCGCAGGAATGCACGAATGTGCTTGATTTGGGTGGGTAGGTAAACAGGTAGTTGGTTGGTGTTCATGAACTGATGAAATGCCCGACGATGGCGTCGCCACCAAGCATTATAAGGGATGAGACCCCAGTTATAGTCCCATCCCATTCTGACGAAGGGCATGCAGCTTTTAGAAGATAAACTCCTCGTATGCTCAAGGAAAAACGTACAGCTCGGATACCATGATTAGACGCGGACGATCACTGTAATTTGCTGATCGCTTCTCAAACAAGTCGTTCGCCCGCTCAAGTGATCCGATGACCAGAAACTTCTTCCCCATGATCTCAAAATAAACCAAGTCACCTAGACGCGTATCACATCAGAGCAACCAAAAAGGCAGAGTGAAGCGAGAACGTACCGTATCTATTGAACCACTTGTCATGTGTGAGCCATGGTCGCGAAGAGGGCACGTCAAGTAAGCTTCCAATGACTGGGTACCGTTTTGGACCTGGTGGATTTGGTAATCGACGAGGGTTAGCGGTCAAGTCTTTAGAATACCCATAGAGCCACCGGGCGAACAGGAGACCTGCGAAGGAAACCAAGTATGGGTGTGCAGCGAGGGTGTCCGCCATGAAGGGAATTATTCCTTGGATCGTCTCTAATGCGTCACTCCTTTTAAATATAAAGGGTCGGCGGCCTAACATGCTGCTTTCGGCTATCACACTAGAAGGACGTGAGAATGGAAAACGCCACAGAATGAGCAAAGCCCGAATAGTCTTCAACAACACACTTCTTCGCCATTCAGATATTCCATTCTCGTTCTAAGCGGCACTTGATTTGATCGATGATCGATGATCCTTGGCTTTGATTGTCAGGGTCTCCTTATATCCTTCCTGATGGCTTATGCAAATGCTTGCAGAAAGCTCGAGCAGATAGAAGGGCGAGATAAACAGAAGGGGAAACAAAGAAACCAAGTCAATACCAATATCCCAACTCACAAAACCACAAGTAACTCAGGAACCCAGGAGTGGCTCGTGGACTGATGGCAGGTACGGCGCCCGCTCTCGTGGAAGAGTGTGTCTGATGACATTGGTCATTTGTTTGGCTCTGTAGACTTCACAAAGGTCTACTACTAACGCTCTTCTAGCAATTCGAAGTCCTGCCATCTACCGGCTATTTTCCTCGGAGAATGCCTACACCACAATGAATCCCTCGGCCACATGAACTGCTTGGCCGCAAAGCTCGATTTTTTGAACCACTTCATCCGCGTTCACCTCAACTCGTACTTCAATCTCGCTTCTTCTCCCCATTTCCACCCCTTGTATCATCTCGAACACCCAGCTACCCGGGCCTTTCCTTCTTGCCAGCCAACCTCCGAGGCTCGACGCTGCAGCACCAGTGGCAGCATCTTCAAAAGTGCCCCTCATCATTCTCGTTCTTACAACCCCATCACCCTTCTCATAAAAAGCATATAGACCGACACTTCGTCCTTTCCACTCTCCAAGCCCTGGAACATCTAGCACCTGATCTATGCCCTGCAGCCTTCTTAATGCGTCCTCTGAAGCAAGTTCGAGGAGGACGAATGTCGTGCCCTTCACCACCGATGCGACACCTTCTGCACCAGCCACCCCATTGACATAGTCGTCGTTGTGGAGGTTTAGCTGTGCTTTTTTGAAAGAAGGGATCTGAACATCCTCGTGCGCTTTGAAATCGATCGGGACCTGTAATCGCACTCTGCCCGATCCCTCCAGGATGGCAGGGATATTTCCTGCCCTTGTATGCAACGTAACTTCACTGACTACTCGCTTGCCCTTTCCGGGACCCACTAAGGCGAACCAACTGAAACCGATTGTCGGGTGCCCGGCGAATGTCAGCTCTTCCTTTGGGGTGAAGATTTCAATTTTCAAACCGTCACCGTTCGACGTTCTTGGGAGATTTTCGTGAAAGAACACTGTCTCCGATAGGTTAAACTCCCGAGCTATCTGGAGTTTCTGTCTCTTTGCTAAATTCTGCGACTCGGATGCTGGTACATGCACGATTGCGAGAGGGTTCCCTAGGAATCTCGTTGGGGTGAAGACGTCGAGAATGTGGTATTTGAGCTTGGTCGACATCGGTGGTGTTGATGCCAATGGTGAAGTTGCAAATGACTCGGAATCATGTGATGGGTTTTTCAGATAATCGGAATCTCTTTATATTCGTGATGGTGATGATACACGATACGGGAGCCATCAAACTCGGAAATTCGCTTGCTACACATAGATCGTTCCCTCTGAAACCGCAACTGCTTCACCTCCAAGCTCTACCTTGCTAACTTCACCAGTATCGCCCACTTCAACCTGTACTTCGATATCACTCCTCCTTCCCATCTCAACTCCCTGAACGATTTTGAACCTCCATGTTCCGGGGCCCTTCCTCTTCGCCAACCAAGCTCCTAACGTCGACGCCGCCGACCCAGTAGCAGGATCCTCCAAAGTCTCCAGGAACATCCTGGTCCTAATGATCCCATCCTCTCTCTCGTAAAACGCGTATAAAATCACAAGTCCCTCCCACTCTCCTAACCACGGCACTTTGATCCTCCCTGTGTGACACTTCAGCCTCCGAAGCGCATCTTCTGAGTTAAGCTTTAGAAGAACAAAGTTCATTCCTTTGACGATAGATGCTACAAATTCTTTGCCGCCTGCTCCACTGGCGTAGTCCGCCGCCTGAAGATCAGGCTGAGTCGACTTGAGCCATGAAAGCTGAATTCCCTCATGCTCTTTAAAGTCAATCGGGACCTGCAGGCGGACTCTGCCAGAATCCTGCAAGGCAGCGGGGATCTCCCCGGCTTTTGTCATCAGAGTAGCACTCTTCTTTCCCTCTCCCGACTGTGTCAACAAATACCAGCTCGATCCAACGGTTGGGTGCCCAGCGAACGGTATCTCCTGCTCCGTAGTGAAGATATCAATCTTCACAGGAGTATCGGGGGCAGCTCCGGGGGGGTTATCGTGCATAAAGACTGTTTCGACGAGATTGAACTCCCGAGCGATGAGCTGTTTTTGTTCCTGAGTTAGGGAAGGGGATTGTGAATGGGGAACATGAACGATCGCAAGTGGATTTCCGGTGTATCTAGTCTTTGTGAAGACGTCGATGACCTGAAAGTGAAGCTTCATCTCGGGCTGGGGAGGATGTAAATTCAATGCTCCATCCTTATATGCATGACACATTTAACGCCCTCAAACCACATCGATGAGTCATGATTGTCGGCCTGAAGCTGGCCCAGGGAATTTATTGCTGACATAGATCTGTGAAGCACTATATTGTGTTGAGTCATCAGAAGCTATTTCAGTGCCCCTGTGACTTCCGGCGCCAGTCCAGAGTTCCAGAGACCGCAGCCTCAGACCCAAAGAGGTCGACACATGTTGTCAATGCTGTAGAAGATGAATTTTGCTTGACTTAAATGGTGACCTTGTCTGCGCTAAAGGCTTTCCGAAACTTAGCTTGGAGCTGAAAGAGATATAGCAGACGCCATGACCTAGATTTGGATATGATTGTTGGCCATGTATTTACGATCGCTTAACGACCGCTATAGACCTTTCGTTTGATTATACAACGATTGAGCCCTCCATGACCTCAACAGCTTCTCCTCCGAGCTCTACTTTCTTCACTTCGCCATCCTGTCCCACCCCAACCTGGACCTCAATATCGCTTCTTCTTCCCATCTCGACTCCCTGAACGATCTCGAATTTCCAGCTTCCAGGTCCCCTCCTCTTCGCCAGCCATCCCGCGAGTGTCGAAGCTGCGGAGCCAGTTGCAGGGTCCTCCAAAGTCTCCAAAAACATTCTCGTTCTCACAACTCCGTCCTCTCTCTCATAAGNAGGCGTATAACCCGACCAATCCTTGCCATTCTCCTAACCACGGCACCTCGATCCTCTTCGTGTAACCCTTCAATCTGCGAAGGGCGTCCTCTGAATTCAGCCTCACGAGGACGAAAGTCATGCCCTTGACAATGGAAGCAACCGCTTCCTTGCCCTCTGCGCCGCTAGCGTAATCTGTCACCTGAACTTCAGGCTGGGTAGATTTGAGCCACGAGAGCTCGATCCCATCATGCACCTTGAAATCAACCGGAACCTGCAGACGGACTCTTCCAGAGTCTTGCAGGACAGCGTGAATATCGCCAGCCTTAATTTTCAACGTCACTTCGTTCCTCTTTTGTCCAGATTTCGTCAACAGATACCAGCTCGATCCAACAGTAGGATGTCCAGCGAATGGCAGCTCCTCCTCAGTGGTGAAGATATCAACTTTCACAGGAGTGTCGGGCGAAGCATTGGGAGGGTTATCGTGCATGAAAACTGTCTCAGAGAGGTTAAACTCCTGAGCGACGAGCTGTTTCTGTTCTTGCGTTAGGATGGCGGACTGTGAAGAAGGAACATGAACAATCGCGAGCGGGTTGCCGATGTACCTGGTCTTTGTGAAGACATCGATGATCTGGAAGTTGAGTCTGATTTCCGGCATTATCGAGGGACTCCTGGCTTTGGATATGGCGAATAGAGATGCGCTTCGCTAGACCAGTTAAATACTCGGGCGAGCCTCCAGTGTATTCCGCAACACGGCTCGTCGGTGAGAACTTGATCTGGAATACCCGCTGACAAAGAAGGCTCTTGCACCATTTGATTTTCTTCGACTCGCGACTCCTGAGTCATATCAATAGCCCTACCGATTTCCTTCCACATGGGCAGGTGATAGTAAGAGTAAAGCATGTGTGGGCTCGGGGCCTTGTAAACCATGATAGATGGAGGGTGCGATAGCCTTGAATCACTGATCTGACAGACATTGGCCTAATGTTTTAAGTTTCAGGACCTAGATTGAGCCATGTGGACACAAATCAAGCCCGGAAGACAGCGGATCAGAGCACCCTAATTACCAATTGCATTGTTTATTCTGATAGCGCTCCAGTTTCGCCTGTCGAGGCTCAATCCATTTCTTTGCTCCGACTGAAGAAGGGCCACAAGTAGTTTTGATGAGAAAATCAGTCTATTGTACTTCACCATTCCGACATCATATCGCGATTGAACCCTCCATGACCTCGACCACATCTCCTCCAAGGTCCATCCTGTTTACTTCGCCATCACTTCCCACTTCAACTTGAACCTCGATCTCGCTTCTCCTGCCGACTTCAACCCCCTGAATAATTTCGAACCTCCATTTACCTGGACCTTTCTCCTTGCCAAGCCATCCTGCGAGTGTCGAAGCCGCAGAACCAGCTGCAGGGTGCTCTATGGTTTGGAAAAACACCCTGGTCCTCACTACTCCGTCCTCCCTCACATAGAATGCATACAACCCAACCAGTCCTTGCCACTCCCCTAGCCAAGGCACCTCGAGTTTCTGCGTATGTCCTTTAAACCTTCGGAGCGCATCCTCCGAATTCAGTTTGAGGAGTACAAATGTCATCCCTTTGACGATAGATGCAACTATTTCGGTTCCATCACCACCACTGGAGTAATCAGCTGTATGAAGATCAGGCTGAGCGGATTTCAGCCAGGACAGCTGGATGGGATCATGTTCCTTGAAGTCAACTGGGACTTGAAGGTAAATTCGCCCGGAATCTTGTAGCGTGGCCGGTATATCTCCTGCTTTAGTCGTCAACGTGATTTCCTTCCTTCTGCCCCCATACATTGTCATCAAATGCCAGCTCGTGCCGATCGTTGGGTTTCCAGCGAATGGCAGCTCCTTCTCTGGGGTGAAAATATCTATCTTCACAGAACTATCGTGTGCAGCGTCGGGTAGGTTTTCATGTATGAAAACCGTCTCCGCGAGATTGAACTCGCGAGCAATGAGCTGCTTCTGTTCTTGGGTAAGGCTGGTTGATTCTGTGGGCGGGACATGAACGATTGCAATCGGGTCTCCAACATATCTCGTCTTGGTGAAAACATCGACGGTATAAAAATTGAGTCTGGTTTCAGGCATTCTCGACTGGCGCTAGTTTCCGGTGTGGTAGATACAGCTCGGGTGCACCTCAGTATCCGTCGCCGTTCAGTCTTATAGGGTCTCAGAACATCACATTTGTCATTTTTGACATTTAGAAGAGAAGTTAGGTCTGGGGTCCCAACTCTGCGCCAGATGATAAGGTAATAAACAAACCACATCTTCTACTAACTATTCTATTTAAATAGACACCCTTCGGAGTTGCACTCGCTGTGGGGATTTGACTCGGCCCTCCTTTGACTCTAATGTCGTGTGTGATCTTGAGTCGGCAGGTTCTGCGTCTTTGGACGCATGCGGGCTAATGAATGATGGAGCGGATCAAACCATACTGTGTGATGGCTGGCTGTCGCTGAAATATTCCGTCGGCGACTGGCTTTCATGACATCCTGACAATGGGTTCAGAACATCGACCTGATGCAAACGAGATTATCACTATTCAATCGTGATGCTTAGCTAGCATTACGAGACAAGAGGTAGTATTCCCACATAGAATTTAAGTACGACTCACTGCTATGTTGTCCGTGAGTACAACGCTGAAGGTTGTGAGCTGCCCGTCAGCTGTAAGTCTCCTCTCGTATGTCTGTTGCTTCTGGGTATCTATCGCCTTCCTTGAGGCCACTTGATGGATAATTAATACGGCAGAAAGGGACTACAATTCAAGCATTCAATGCAGGTTCCACTGGCCTGAGAGCTGAGGGACATACCTGGCAAGCCGATGAGATGGGAGCAGCAGTCGAAATAAAGATATGGCCTGGAGTGACGCTGACAAGTGCCACTATTTGTACTGGTATATTCAGAATAGCTGATTCAATGACTATGCTAATCAGACGAAGATGCTGAAGCGAGGTTGCCCTGTCTCCGAGTTGGGATATCATGGCATTTCTGTGGGAAAGCAAGCGATGGACGAGAAATACGGTAGTGTAGAGATTGATCCAAACATTGATGCTTATCGTCGCGGTTGTGAGGTAGACTGCCAAGGTATAACACTGCTGATAAACGACTGCTGCAGCGATACTGGTCACTGATAGCCAGTGAGAGACCTTGCATTAGAGAAACGTCGCTAAAAGTATCTCACAGGTCGAATGAACTCTTACCCATCATGCAAAACCAGAGAATCAATGGCTGCACCCATAAAAGGCAGCATCCCAGGTATTGATTCGGTCCTAGAATATTTTGAACCCTGTAGCACCTCCAGACCTTGATGCCTTCTATTAGCAGACAAACTATTCTAGAGTTAAGCGAACAACGTACCAGCAACCCATCTGTTAGTGCCGTGATCATGATAGTCATTGTACTTGACACAATCCCGAGTTTTCTTTTCCAAGCGTAGGTCTTCGAAGGGTCGCCATTGTCCAAGATAAAGGNGCAATGACTCCAGACAAAGTTTACCGCGAGAGAAATCAAATTGGTAAACAAGAGTAGAGAGATATACCATACAAGCATTTTCCGTTGCTTCGTCCGAGGGCCACTGCGTGACCAGAGCAGTCTAATGATACAAAGCACCCCAAGAGCGAAAAGCACACCGTTGAGCAAAGCCATGACAGTTACGCCTATGGACATATGCAACGACATGTCTGCCTCTGCCTGAGGTATGTTCACCATTGCCATTGGGAGCACCCCAGTGACTCGGTGACTTGGGGAATCAGGCCTTGAATGACGAGTGCGTTTGGGATGAGCGGCCGAGCAGGCTGGCAATACCGTAAAGGCGAAAAGCTAAAGGTTGCTATGAGTCTATTCTCATGATATTTATACTTCGTGGCCAAATCGACTTGTCTTCGAGACTGTATTGTATTGATTATGACATGTGTAACGTCGCCATCCATACCTGGTCAGCCGAAGCCCAAAAGGACGAGTTGCGGGAAGCCATTTAAGGTTAGTATAGCCTCGGGTTACATACATACTTTACCGTGACGGTTGCCGTCAGCATGCCTGCCTTTATGCGGTATAGCTGACATATCCTGCCAGATGATCTTGGAACTTCTTCAACGGTGATTCTTTGAGGTAAATTGGTATCAAGAGGGTCAAAGAATCGGCTAAGCATGGGAAGGTGAACCCGAGCGCCGCTGATTGGGACTCACGGTGCCTCTCGATTGGACGACGGGCCACCTTTGTCAACGCGAGCCTGCAAAAGCAATTCAATGACATGATATAGAATTACTACAACCGCAGGAAACATGATCAATGGAGTGTGCCTCTCCACGCGTGAAGTCAAATTATCAAACGTTCGAGCTACTTTGATCATAAAAATGTTCGCAAGTATGTAAAGATATGTAGAGTTTGTTAAGCATTGTCGTGAGCACGACCGCTCTCTCGGGCCCAAATAAATTGGTTGATCCCTCGATCCACGCGTGAACTCCCGATTCTCGCGCAACTTCGATCCTACACACTTAGCATCGTCGTCCAATTTCGTTGGTGGGGCAAGGTCCTCAAACAGACTTGTCCTGTCTATAGAGCGATTCTCCGCAAGTGCTGGCACCGTCCAGACTCCGCAGGATTCAGAGATTGCTACGAAAAGTATATGGAGAGTGGAGGGTGGAGAGCTTCATGAGTTAGTCGGAGTGATTCAAAGGTCAAGCTTCGTAAAACGTGGACTTGAGAATATCAATATAACCCCCCAGAACCAGCCAATTATACAACAATACTACCCTCCATGACTAAAACAGCCTCTCCTCCCAACTCAACCTTCTTCACCTCACCGTCGCTCCCAACCTCAACCTGCACCTCAATCTCGCTTCTCCTCCCAACTTCAACACCCTGCACAATCTCAATCTTCCATTTGCCCTCTCCCTTCCGCTTCCCAAGCCAACTACCAAGCGTTGAAGCTGCAGCTCCGGTCGCAGCATCTTCCCAAGTATCTCTGAAAAATCTCGTCCTCACAATTCCATCTTCCCGCTCATAAAACGCGTACAAGGCAACAAACCCTTGCCATTCTCCTAGCCAGGGAATGTCGATGATGCCCGGTACGGTTTGTAGACTCGACAACGCTTCTTCGGAGTTGACCCGGAGGAGAACAAAGTTTACCCCCTTAACGATGGATGCGACGGCGTCTTTACCTACGGAACCGCTGGTGAAATCCGTAGCCTGGAGTCTAGGCTGACCGGACTTGAACCGAGACACATCAATAGGCTCGTGTTCTTTGAAGTCAAGTGGAACTTGTTCGAGCACCCTCCCCGACTCCTGTAGGACAGCGGGAATTGGTCCGGCTTTCGTCTTCAACGTAATCTCCTTCCTATTCTTCCCAACCGAACCAGGCCCCGAGAGCAAATACCAGTTCGATCCAACAGTAGGATGTCCCGCGAAAGGGAGCTCTTGGTCCGTTGTGAAGATATCAACCCTCACGGGAGCGTCAGGAGCGGCTTCTGGAGGATTATCGTGCATGAAAATCGTCTCGGAGAGATTAAACTCGCGAGCTACTGAGAGCTTCTGTCCTTGAGTGATAGTGTCCGATAAGTCAGGAGGAATATGAACAATAGCGAGTTGGTTGCCGGTGTACTTCGTACGAGTGAAGACATCAATGACCTGGAAGTCGAGCTTTGTTTCTGGCATGACGAATGAGAACAGGAATGATGATGAAGGATTGATGGCTACCCACCTCGCGCTTGCAAGCCTTATATACAGTCCCATGTACCAGCATGTACCTGGTCGCGACGTTCCATGAGGTCGAAATGGCGCGAGAGACGCGTCGACGGTCAAATTCGGTCTCGATAACGATACACGGTTTTCGGGGTCCTGCTAAATAAGCGCTGACAAACAGAATTACGGATCATCTGACAAAGCCCCCCTAACAGCCCCTGGTTGACCACGCGCTCGCATCGATGATGCCATCGAAAAGTCAAAGATAGAGTTCCTCGTCATGGGTCCAGCCAGAGAACTTCAGAAGCAACGAGGAGCTCTCCACCGGGCCGCCTAAGGTCGAAGCTTCTCGATGTCTCTCACATAAGTTGTTGGCAATGGCCATACTCCTCCAACAACGATGAAGCTGCCTCGCAAGTACATCAGCGTGTTGGTGGCAGTCCAGTACATCCCACAAACCCTCGCCGCTACCTCCTCTTCCTCCAAGATTGACCGCCACGCGCTCATAAGCCGGTTCAACCCCATCCGCACCTCATCAAATCCATCCACACCTCTACAAGTCGGTAACGGAAACTTCGCCTTCGGAACGGACATAACGGGTCTACAAACCTTTCTTCCCTTCAACACCCTCTCCTCCTGGGGCTGGAAAAACGACAGTCTTCCAGCAGGCGTTACCGAAAACGATATCGAGGCTTATAAAGGCGTAAGCTGGTTGAATCATGGTAGACCCGTTCAATACGATTTCGGTGGTGGTAATCCAATCGAGCAGTGGTTGATTTCGAATCCGAATCGTGTAAACCTTGGGAGGGTAGGGTTGGCTTTTATTGACGAGAATGGTGCAGGTGTCCTGAATGTCACAGAGGACGAGTTGGTTAACGCGAAGCAGAGTCTTGATTTATGGACTGGTATTATCACAAGCACGTTCTCTTTCCGTGGTACTCCAGTCACAGTGAAAGTCGCCTCGGCGGATTCGACGGATACAATTGGCATCCAACTTGATTCTAGTCTGGTTGATACTGGACAACTGGGCATCTTCATCGACTTTCCATGGTGCGACGGAACAGCCAAGTTCAGCGCTCCATTTGTTGGAAGATATGATGTGCCGGCGAATCACACCACCACTCTCGAGGCCTCCAATCCCACCCGTGCGGCTGTTCGACATACCCTCGACGCCGCGACGTTCGTGACGACAGTGAATGGTGATCCATTCAGCGTTCAACGATTAGATCCAGTAGCGCACAGATACCTCGTGACTTCTCATTCGAAGGCGTCCAAGGGACAGCTGTCTTTAGCCGTAGCATTTGGACTGTCAGAGCAGAAGGATGCTCGTAGCGCGAACGAGGTGTTCAGAGAGTCAGAGCGTGTATGGGAGGATTATTGGTCGAAAAATGGATTTGTGGATGTGTTAACCGGCTCTGCTGATTCAAGGGCTGAGGAATTGCAAAGGAGGATTATCCTGTCAAGGTACCTCATAAGGGTGAATGAAGCGGGAGATACGCCTCCACAGGAGGTGAGTACCGTCCTTTACTACTCGGTTGTGCTTCTTCATCTGATGCGATGTGGCGAGATAGTCCGGTCTCGTGAACAATGGTTGGGTAGGTCCACATCGACCCTTGGTATACGGCAAAATGCTGACGAGATTGCTTCCTCCAGTACGGGTAAGTCGACTCCTGCCTCAAAGCCACACCCCTGGCTGACCAGGATGACATCCAAGAAAATTCCACATGGGTTGGTCCATCCGTCTCAAACACCTCAAGCTAACCGTTTCTCATCCCTCCTCGTAGAAATGTACTTCTGGCACTCCATTCACTGGGCTCTTTGGAACAACTGGGACATCCTCAACCGCTCAAGCTCAATTTACAGCCGCTTCCTCACTTCCTCTCTCGCTCGTTCCCAAATCCAACAAGGCTGGCCATCAGGCGCTCGTTGGCCCAAAATGACAGACCCTTCTGGTCGCTCATCGCCAGGCGAGATCAACAATCTTCTCATATGGCAACAACCTCATCCTTTGGTCTTCGCTGAATACGAGTACCGAAGTTTCCCTACAAGGGAGACTTTGGAGAAGTGGGAGAGCGTTGTGAGAGAGACTGCAAACTGGATGGCGGTGTTCGCTTGGTTCAATGAGACGACAAGGGCATATGATCTTGGACCTCCGATGTTTGTGGTCAGCGAGGATACAAGCCCGAATGTTACGCAGAATCCTGCATTCGAGCTTGCATATTGGAGGTTTGGTCTGGGTATTGCGGAGAAGTGGATGAATGCTATGGAGCAAGATGTTCCACAGTTATGGCTGGACGTCAAGAATAATTTGGCAAAATTGCCGGTGGATAATGGGACGTATATGGTTTATGAGGGAATAGAGAAGAATTTCTGGGATGATCCTGAGTTTACGAGTGATCATCCTGCTTTGGTAGGGCTGCACGGATGGTTACCGCCAACAGAAGGACTGGACCTTGCCATTGCAAAAGCGACGGCGGCAAAAGTGTGGACGCATTGGAATGCGACGGATTTCTGGGGGTAGGTCAGGCCTTCACATTTAGCCCAGCGATTAACTCTACCTTTGTCAATCAGCTGGGATTATCCGATGCTCGCCATGTCGGCTACACGAAATGGAGAGACCGATCGTGCCATCGAATGGCTTCTCGATCCATTATATCAATTCGACGACGTCGGAATGCCCATCGGGGGCGTCCGAGTTCCAACGCCTTATTTCCCTGGATCTGGCTCGTTTCTGCTCGCGATTGCGATGATGGCGGCAGGATGGGACGGAAGTGAAGGCGAAGCGCCAGGCTTTCCAGATGGATGGAACGTTCGCTTCGAGAATATCAACAAAGCCTTGTGAAGTATTAATTGTGTAGCAATAAAATAACATCTATGTGGTCTTCTGGCTGAGATAGTTCTCAAAGAAGGAGACTTGTTCGTCTCTGCCGAGGCCCATACGGCCACGCCAGTGGTTGGGTAGGATAGGCTGATCCTGGCCGGAGAATGGTCGCGGCGATTGCGCAAGAATGGAGTCGATGACGCGTGGAACGTCACCTGCTTTCACTTGACCCAACCTTTGGATAGCGCGTTAGTAGCCATTACAAGTGCAAGTAGCCGATAGACCAACCATTCTCCGTGAGGATATATGAGGATGTTAGCTGCGTGTCTTTCAAAAACTCAGTAAATAAGATCGGTTCATGACTGCGATAACTTACTTGTGACCGCCGACATGTCCAACCTCTCGAACCTTCAGTTTACCACCAATCTTCCGCTTCTCAACCTCCTCCTGTAGGAGCCGAGCCACCAGGCCGCCCTGTTCACCACAACGACAATCCCGAGCACCGTGAGTGCAGACATAAAGATGCGTCTCTTCGTGGGTTTCCGGCGTGACTGATTCTCGCTGAATATGCGTCCTCAGCATAGCCTCAATGTCGTCCATATTCTCCAACGACACCTCCGGTATCTCCAGCCTTCCACCAGCCAACGAGAAAACAGTCGCGGCAGTCTTGTCTCCAGACAAACTCGGAGGCGCGCCCGTCCAGGCAAAGTTGACAACAGTGCCCAGCTTCATCGTCCGCAATTGCAATTCTCTCTGAATAGCGGTAGAGATTTGACTGGAAACTCCATTGGCGGTTCATTTGAGTGAAGAAATACATAGCTCGAGTGTGAAGGCACCGTGCCATAGAGAGGTTTAACAGCCTCTGTCGATAGTGTACGAGCACAGCTCGTCGCAGCACGGAGGACCCTGGGTATCATGGGTGGCGGATGGAGAGTACAAACTTCATGGCGATTTGTGCCGATGGTGGACGGTTTTTGCGCCAATGTGCTTACCTTTTCGGAGCTCGTAGCCTCCGGATCACTCGGATCAACTTTGCCGCCCAGCTGACGTCGCTCTCTAGCCGCCGGCCAGGTTATTTCCCTTGAACTCAAATGTCGGTCGACTGCAGGACCCAGGTTATCTGTGTGTGCATTTCTCGAACGAGTATAAATGACGAGACACATGCCTCCGTGTAAGTCATTATATTAACGTGATTAAATACATCTACCTATGAATGCGAAAGATCGACGACCTATGTATGATATATGTAACTAAAGTATTACTGTCCACAACAAATCTAAATCACTATTGTGCATCGTGAATAATCAAGCTTTGAATGTCATATCTCATGAAGAAGGGCCAGCGTGTATTAAAGCACCATGATCCTCTCTAATCCTCTGAATATCAGCCCGAGACAAATTCGCCTCATCACAGAGTGATCGGAAGATAGAATCCTCTTTATCAAAGAGATTCAAAACAGTATCGTATTCGGCGACCTTTCCGCCATCCATTACGAGGACGCGGTCATAGTACGCTAGGAAAAGCTTGTCAGCACCTTCTAAGGTCATTTATAGCGATAGCTGCTCACCAATGGTATTCAACCTATGAGCAATGCACAACAGAGTCGAGCTCGCAAACTCGGTTTGAATGGTCCGTTGAAGTTTAGCGTCGGTTTCCACGTCAACGCTACTTGTAGCTTCGTCGAGAACGATGATACGACTGTTCTTCACGAGTGCTCTGCAGAGTGCAAGGAGCTGCTTCTCGCCAGCACTGTAATTCGAACCTACAGATCGCTCAGCCTCAAGTATACACTCACTCACTGCACATCACTCACCCTCATCACCGATGGTAGCATTCAAGCTGAACTTCGCCTCTGCCGCAGGGTTGGGGGTGCTTCCCTCTCTAGGCAACAACCAAGCTCGCTGTAAAGCCGAGATAAGCTCAGCATCCGTTCTGGTTCCTTGAGGGTCTCTAGATATAAGGATTAGTAAATAGCCGATTATCAGAAGATTGAACACGTACAAATTCTCCCTCAATGTACCTAGGAAAAGTGTGCTATCTTGAGGTACGAGTGCGAGTCGGGTGCGCAGGGTATCAAGGCCAACATTCCGGATATCAACACCATCAATCAGGATATTACCAGACTGGACTTCGACCATCCTACAGAAGAACGTCAGATAGAGATATACTTGTTGAGCTCAGATCAACGTACCTGAAGAGGGCTTGAAGAAGAGAACTCTTGCCAGCACCGGTCCTTCCAACAATTCCAATCTAAACCCCAGTCGTCAGTCAAATTCACATAAAGCAGCACTTCAAAACACATACCTTTTCACCAGGCCTAACATCAAAGCTCACGTCCCTCAGAACTAGAGGTAGCCCAGGCCTATAAGCAAGCTCGACATTCTTGAAGGAGATCCCTCCACCAGTCGGCCACGATGTAGGAGGATCATCGGGTCTCGCAGTTACGCCTTCTTCAGGCAGCTCCGTGTAATGCAGTACACGTTCCACCGCGTTCATGTTTTGCTCGTTTGTCGCGAATTGTGAAATCATTTCAGCTGTTTGAATATATAAGCTTCACTCATATTTTCAATCAGTCATGGTCGAGAACTCACAGAAAACCTGGGTGACTTGGGAAGATATGAGCATCACTAGAGTCACAGTAAACCTAGAATAGAGACTTACTGCCAAGGGTATACGAAAGGACGACTCCAATCTTAGACGGGTCAACGGAGTGTCTGAATCCAGCGGCGAACAATCCGATGCCGAAGATCAGAACATTACCAAAGAGGTCGAGTCGAATTGACAACCAGCGTTGGATGGAGATCGTCATCCAATATGCTCGATTCTCCAAGTCAAGGCCATGCTCTGCATCTCGAATAGATCGGTCCTGTATTGATAGTTAGGGAGTGTAGCCTTGTGTATTTTAGGTGTAACCTCACCTGTTCCTTGAACGCACGGATGGTCGATACACCAGTCAACGACTCTGAAAAAGTAAATCAAGTTAGATCCCACTGCCAAACAATGATTCATAGCCAACACGGACCTGTATACGATGCGTAAAGGGTAGATCGCATCAATGAATCCAAACGTTTAGTCTCCACCGACGTCTTGCGGTAAAACGCAGCGACCATGTAATATAATACTGCCATCGGGGCGAAGATGATTCCAAGATATGGGAAGGTATAAAACACCAGGGCAACGGTTCCGAGAATAGAAGAAAACATATTCAAGAATTGCATCAATGTCATCGAAAGTTCGTTATCGAGCGTGTCTTGATCCTTGGATAATCGTGAAAGAATGCGACCTATCGACGTCAATTAAAACATATTCTTGGCAACAGGCGCAGAAATTAACTTACCAATGGGTGTCGTATCGAAAAATGATACGGGAGAACTCAAAACGCTCTTCAGAGCAGCCCTGAAGAGGTTCAAGCTTGCAACCAAACTCATGATCCTGTAGAGCGCATGAGAAACTCGGGCATTTGAACGGGTGAGAAAGTAACTCACGCGAAGCTGAAACTGAGCAAGAACATAAACAACGCAGACGCAATACCTAGACCCGCATATACACCCATATAATCCCCCTGCCTAAATCCATGAATACTCTGCGAAGTCCAGAACCCAAGGAAAATGTTATTAGCGACTAAAAGCCCAAACACGTCAGTCTTATCAATCAGTGTATGCAATCAAAATAAACACGAACCTTGCGTTCCCTGAGTTAAAACCAATAGCAGAATCGCGATAGGAGCCCAGATGATACCACCACCAAAGCGTAAGTACCGTTTATACACATCCCAGGTGACAGCTCCAATATTTCTCTCTTCCACCTGCATCAAGTCGGCTCCTTTCTTAGCGTTACCGGTGTCAGCGCCCTCGTCCTTATCGTCCTTCTTGCGCTTCTTCTGGACGGTAACGTCCTCTTCTTCCTCTTGTTCTCGGGACCCGTGCTCCTCCATGAGGCGAGCAAAGACTACGCTGTCCCTCATGAGGTCCTATTATGGGAGTATGAGTTGACTCTGCTGATTGGTATAATGACAAACAGAAACGCACGTCGTAGGTTCCTTGTTCAATCATGACACCTTCATCCATGACATAGATATAATCCGTCTTGTCAAGTACATGAAGGGCATGTGTCACCAAAATTCTGGTCTTCTTCGCTAAAGGACCACTAGTCAAACAGTTCTCCAGAATAGCCTTGCCAACGTAAGCGTCGACTGCTGATAGTGGATCGTCAAGTAAGACTATGTCGGCATCCGCGTAGGCCGCTCTAGCTAAAGATACTCGAGCCTAATTAAAGACTCATCAGCGCTCAAACAACGAATGACTCAGATGAAACAAACCTTTTGGCCGCCTGTGTGATGAACGCATTGTGTCAGCATTTGTACAGGCGTTACGCAAAGGAGATACGTACCACTCAAGTTGATACCCTTTTCTCCAATCTCAGTCTCTTCGCCATTAGGCAACACTTGCAAGTCGTGCTCTAGGCTACAGGCATGGATTACTTCGCGGAACCTATGTCCCATTCAACCATTCCCTATCAGTCGCTGTCGTTAGATCATAGCATATTCAACGCACTTGTCTTCATCATCCTCTTGGCCGAACGTGACGTTTTCCCTCAAAGAAGCATTTCTAATCCAAGGTGTCTGTGGCACATAGGCAATGGAGCCTCCAACGACGATCTATTGTGTGTGATTAGTGTGATCTCGCAACCTAGATACGCATATACGAACCTGTCCGCTTGTACGTCTCATTTCTCCGATGAGAGCCTGTAGCACCGAGCTCTATGGCAATCTGCATCAGCGCGCCGCTCGACAGATTAACCAAAGAACCCACCTTTCCCGATCCTACACGACCAACAACAGCAACAAAGGCGCCTTTCGGAACAGTCATCTTCAAATCTCTCAACTCGAACGGCTTCTCGTCATCTTTCTCCTTCTCAATACTACCTTCCTTCTCTTTGCCCGCCACATCCTTTTCACCACCTTGATCCTTTGTCGAAACAGGCAAAACATTCTCTCCAGGCTCCTTCTTCGAATTGAACTTCCACCACTGACGTTTATTATCTTTCCCTTTACTCTTGGCACCACCTCTCGCTGCACCGCCTTTTCCTCTCATACCCTTGAGACCTGCATTGGCAGCTTTTACGAGAGCACTAGGAACAGTATCCCAAGCAAAATCGCCATCGACTTCGACTGCAACTGGTCGACCTTGATCAATTTTGTACGGTTCGGGAAGTTCTTCGGCAAGCAAGAAACTACCGATACGCCCTAGGGCGACTAGCGCGTCGGAGAGAGCTGACAGCACGAAGGGGAACATGATGAGGGGTTGACGGATGGCCTGTAAATAGTGCATCAGTCGTCGTGGATGCAGCTCGCAAGATATGACACTTACGTTGAAGAGCTGGAGCGAAGTGAAGATGATAGCGATGTTGAGGTCATGACCGCTAAAAGCGTAGGTAATCTAACACCGATACCAATAATGTCAATGAGGATCACGCGAGGAAAGGATGATACCTTACGAAGGAAAGGATGGATGCAAGAATGGGGATGAACGTGATCAGCGAAAACAAGAAGGATCGGGCAACACTAACAACGATATCAGGACTTTCCTACTTTTTTTAGCACGACAAGAACAACTTACGCAGCTTTGCGGACGGCACGAATTTCACGACGACGCAACTCTCCAATTTGATGAGTGTAGAAAGATTCCCAGGCATAGTACTTAATGAGACGAATGCCTTGAAGCACCTCAGTGGTAAGCCGAATACGCGTATCCGTGAACTGGACTCCTTTCTTGCGCTGTGTGAACATGATCCTGACGAGAACCATTTGCACGGGAAATGCGAGTAATAGGACACCCAAACCGACGAGGGCAGAGTAGCCGAGCTTAAGGAACAATAAGTACAAGAAAATTCAAAAACCGATTCAGACTGACATTTCCTAGCAACAACCCGATACAAATGATGACCTGAATCGGAGCAACCCAAAGGCTGCGAGAAGTCAGCATTACACATACCCTAGCTTAGGAAAGAAACTGACTTGTGTGCGAAACCTGTGAACCTGTCCAATCGGGAAGCATCCGCGGAAATGATTGTTGTGATTTTTCCGACACCATGTTCAATGCGAGCCTTGCCAGATAATCGCAGAGACTTCCGGAACACGCTACCGATTATCTGAACTTATGTCAGTCATACAGTTTTGGGAGGCAGAGTGCTTGAACGAACTCCTGTGCGAATGAGCAGCCCATTTGTGAAGCTAGCTACAGTGTCCGTTAGCGATGACTTCCCGAACGGTAAATTGAAGCTTACTTTGCATGTAGTGGTTGTTCATCTTCGTTTCCAGTCAGCATCACACCTGACGACTGTTTACTGGCACTCACCAAACTAGAGACCTCTGAAGGTGGAGTCAATCACAGTTTGGATGTGCAGATAGGAGTGACGTACCTTGCATGGCAAACAACCCTACAGCCAATCCAATTCCATAGCCAATACCTTGCGGTTCCGTCAATCCGGCGGCGGCGCGCTCCTCCTGTGTTGCACGGACCCAGATATACGAGTTAGTCAACCAGGTGAGCAAAACCTTATTGAGTAGTGGAGTGGTTGTTTTGAGAGTATCTAAGACACAAATTAGAAAAGCCCACTCGACAAAGTGTTTAGACCAACGTACCAGCACACAGCTTTAGAATTCCTGCCAATGTCACCCGAAAAGCAAAAGTCCTTAGTAACGCCTTGTACAGCGACTCGTCGTGTTTCTTTTTCGGCTTCTTTGCCTTGCGACCTAGGATTTTGTCGGCGCTCTTTTCCTCAGGGACAGTCTTCGCAGTTTCGGTATCAGATGAATTTGTTGTTTTGAGTTTTAGATCTTCTTGGCGCTTTTTCCTCGTCGATCACATCATTAGGGGTATCTTTGTCGGCGTCAGGATATTGTTGGGCCAAGTGGCGAGGGCGCTTTGTCGGTGGGCATCGTGCGTAAAAATGGTATTCGAGGGAGTCAGTGACGGTGCTAGTAAGGTTTTCGTTGGGCAGTTCCCAAAAGTCTGAAACGGGAAAACATTCAGCCCAGCTAAAACACTCTGGAGATGTACGGCATACCTTCTTTTTCTAATGGCCTTGAGTATCCAACGCTCAAAAAAGGCGTCAACCACTCAAAGAGCAATTTCGACACCCAGCTAAGGAATGGCGTCAGTGATCAAGTCGCGCCATGTTTACAGGCGATCACGTACGGGGCAGTTTCCTCAGGAATTATTTTCCCCGTTCCGTAACCAGGAGGAGCTGGCTCCGTTCGAAATGGGTTGCGAATTTTCATCTGAGAGTGCTCTGGCTCGAACTGAAAGCTCTGTAGGGTATAAAAGGCCAAAGCCTAGAGAGCTCGTAAATGACTGGGGCCAGAGACGCTCATCCGGAAGCCAGCCGAGCTGTTTTTGAAGCGGCATTCATGGACGGCCAACTCTACAGCAAAGGATGACGCAGCCATGCGGCCCGCATTCTTGCTGACATATATCGACTGCGTTGCGTTGATTCGCGGTCATGGATCCCACGGCTGCTAGATTTTTAGAATAAAGTACGCGTCGCCCTGGGTCGCCTTGACGTCGCCGAATCAAAGCTGAATAATACTCTACGAGTCTGAATAACGAGGTCTGCCTGGTAGAGATCTATCCTGGTCGACGAGGAGTCAATATGACACTAAGCAAAGATGCGCAAGGCACTAAGTGTTGATGGGCGTCTGACCAATCACTGATGAGGTATTTCAAACTTGGTCATCACCAATAATTTCCCACAGTAGCGGATAGCGACCCGGCCACACCACTCTCGGGCTACCAGGCGGCGCCAGTCTATTCTAGATTCCATGCGGTGGACGCCTGTGGGCGTGCACAGAACTTTGAGGCTTCTGCTGATTTCTCCGTACGCACGAATGTTTGTAATCTAGGCTTCAACAGCATCAACGCAGCAGGCTGGACACGCACATCCCCGGAAAGAAAACAACTGCTGTCTCTCGGTTATTTATGCAGGTTCAACGCCATCATGACAAACCTCTCCTCCGTGCCTGACGTTGGCGGAAACCCCTTTTTACCATGCTTCAGAATCGGATGCCTTGCCACTTCGCTGTCCATCAAGTGACCTTACTTCTTAATTGCAGGAATTATGTCCAAAATAACACCTTGTGGCCAAAATACTTACCGTTGACATCGTTTCCACTATGGCAGCGACAGTCTAATGTCTCGATGGGGCTGATCACACAACGCTAGAACCAAAATTTAGATGCAGTGGTCTCTTAAAGTATCTTTGCAAGGGATTTATCTCCACGACACCGAAAACGTAATGTTCTTCAAATACTTCAAAAAGCGACTTAGCTAGATCGGATTCCGCTGTTCCTTCTCTGCGTCTTGACTTCTTCCTTTCGCGCCTGGATCAGCCTCCTGTCTCTCGGATCCGAATTGTCGAGGCTCCGTTTCGTGATGTCAACCAAGATAATCCAACTAGTAAACAACCTGGAGACGGACTACGATACTGAGAAGGGTGCAAGGCCAAGCATGCAGCAATCTAGTGGCTCTGAGGCTGGATATCACCATAGTATTCACATTGCATCGCACACTGGCAGTGTAGATGATTGGGAAACGGATCCAGATAATGCCAGGAACTGGAGTGCTCGCGAAAAATGGACTGCTACAACTATTGTACGTTGATAACGTAGTCAGTTACGGTGAAAAGTTGACTCTGAGTCACAGGTTTCGTTGTACACTTTCCTAACACCATTCGCAAGCACATTGATGGCACCAGGTCTACCATCTCTTAACGAGAAGTACGGCGTCACCGACCCCACAATATCTGCCATGACGCTCAGCGTCTTTCTACTCTCTAACGCTATTGGGGTGCGCCAGTTCTCCTCCCGTATGCATTCGAGCCAGGCCTAATCCACCACAGCCTCTCATGTTAGCCCCATTCTCAGAGATGTATGGAAGATCATGGGTAAACATTCGCAAGACCCTATACCTCCTCAACGCTGATAGCTCTTCGGCTTAGGTTCTTCATCTGGGAAATCTCCTCAGCGCATGCTTCCATATCGGATGTGCCTTCGCACCAAACGTCGGAATACTGATCCTCTTTCGTTTTCTTGGTATGTTTCCGATAGTACATCTCGCGTCCTGTGACTTGAAGTTATCTCACCACTCATACGGTAGGTGGATTTGCCGGAGGCGTGGCCCCTGCCTGTGGCGCAGGGTCAATAGGTGATCTCTTCTCAGAACGCGATCGAGCCTCTGCAATGGCCTTGTACAGTTTCGGACCACTCATAGGACCAATCATGGGACCTATCATAGGCGGATTCATCACCGAAAGTATCGGTGTCAAATATCTCTTCATCTTCTTAGCAGGTGCGATTCCTTCGTTCCCCAACACTCCCTATCCACTCTCTCGCATCTCTCCGAGATCATCTCGGAGTTAGATATCATTTAACACTCTCCTTTACAAAACATCGTGATATCCCTGACCTTTATTGGGATTGATAGGTGTTTGTGGACTTGTGTCAGCCATTGGTATCCCATTGCTCAAGGAGACGTATGGGCCTGTGTTACGGTACCGCAAAGCATTGAGATTAGGCGATGTGGAGAAAGCCGCGGCGCTGTCAAGAGATATTCCTGGAAGTAGTGGAGAGATTTGGTCGGTTATTTTGACAAACTTGAAACGACCGATTACTCTACTCTCGAGGAGCTTCATATGCTTTATTCTCAGTCTTTACATGGCCTTGTGAGTGAACCCTTCTCTAGACAACTTTTTAACGCCCTTCACTGACGTATTTCATTAACAGTATGTACGGTAAGATAAAATTTCGGACATTATCGGGGCAGAGTGGCGTTAATGTGCCTCCTCGAATGAACAGGCATTATCATTTATGTTTTTTACGACCTTCGGTGGTATGTCAAGCTATTCACCGAAATTGTTAATCTTTTGATATCACTTCTATTACACAGACGTCTTTGGCACCACCTACGGTTTCAAACCAAGTGTTATTGGGCTGGCGTATCTTGGCTTAGGCATTGGTTTCATCATTGCAACCATTCTCGGCGCTAGGTTCTCAAATCAACTGTATGCATACGTACGTCTAATCTCTGATACTCCTCAACGTGGATTACCCTTAAGCTGGTTCTTCCATTCCAGCTTGCCGCAAAGAATGGTGGTAAAGGCAAACCAGAAATGCGAATGCCGGCACTCTTTGTTGGCTCTTTCTTCATACCAATCGGTCTTTTGTGAGTAAAACATGACTTGTGACGTTGTGTGAGAGAACGATAGCTAATATAGGTTTATCAGGTGGTATGGGTGGTCTGCACAAGCGAAGGTTCATTGGATTATGCCTATAATCGGATCCGGGATATTCGGTTTTGGTAATCATCAAATTTCTTCAAGTAGTAACTATACGCTTACCTTCACTTGAATACAGGAACAATGACCAACTTGTAGGTCCTACATCTCTAAATTTCGTTGATCTCCTCTTGATGACCAATGTCTTCGTCCCCCGACGCTCATCATCTGACCTCGTTCGTTTGTTCTCCAAGCCTCCCCATTCAGCTTTATCTTGTCGATGCCTTTACGTATGCAGCTAGCGCTGTCGCAGCTACAATGGTGAGCCTCTCTTACCCCAACCATACGTGCCCACCAGATCAAACTCTGCCGTCACCGTCGTCCCTTGACTCGGATTCAAACATGTCACCACATGACATATCCCATTCCCTTTCGACATGGTGGCACAATTCAAATATGTACATAACTCACCGCCGGAGAACCATAGGTTTTCCGATCACTATGTGGATTCGCATTTCCGTTATTCGGTCAGCAGATGTACGACCGCTTAGGGCTTGGTTATGGGAATACGGTGGGTGACTACTGAGCATAATCTGTTCCTCAGAGGCGCTAACGTAGAGAACATCTCGTTGTGGCGTCCCGCTTTCTCCCTCTGATTT
Source organism: Leucocoprinus birnbaumii (assembly GCA_027627405.1). Classification (NCBI taxonomy): domain Eukaryota; kingdom Fungi; phylum Basidiomycota; class Agaricomycetes; order Agaricales; family Agaricaceae; genus Leucocoprinus; species Leucocoprinus birnbaumii. The sequence goes on along the minus strand of JANIEX010000101.1, from coordinate 30,440 downwards.
TAACGCCTGTTCCGAATTTTTCCTTCATTTGTCTTCGTGGCGTTTTTTGGTGGCTGCTACTTATGTAGCTTCTTGCTGCCCTTGGCGCAATTTTGGGGATCCCGTTCCCAGTGTGGATTTATTATTGTGGGGAGTCGATACGTGCCAGAAGTCCATTAACGCGGTCATCGTAGACATCTACTAGTTAGACATAGCGGTGACATTGTTCCAACGCTCATGTGTTTCATCATGTCTAGATCAATCAATCATGTACTGTACCACTACGATTATTTACCTTTATCTAAACTTATTTCAAAANCNTCCTTCTGTGGCTGAGAGAAACTCCCCTCTCGCGGATNCCGGTTGCTTGCACCGAGAAATTTGTTNTTTTGAGGACGAGGTGTTGCAAAGCTGTAANGCGATTATTTGATTCNAAATGATGTGATCAATCATCCGAATAAAGCCAGATGCTAATCTTATCGCTCCATCCAGAGAACTGATATACTCTAGGAACACTGAGTAGCACGTTCATCCCGACCACATCCGATCTTCCTTCTTAAACTCGGCCCACAACCTTCTAACACTACAAGACATTCACAATGACNCGTCAATTCTTCGTCGGAGGNAACTACAAGATGAACCCTGCTAACAGGGAGGCTGGATCAGCCCTCGTTGGCGGACTCAACGCTGCGAAGTTNGACCCTAANACTGGTACGTAGACGCGTCCTCTACGCGCTCNTACAACATACTTCTNACNAATACGCGCGCTGACGAACGATTTGGNTGGGTANTTGATTTCGACTACGGATTGATTAACAGAGGTCGTCATTGCCCCACCTTCGATCTACTTGCTCACAGTCAAGGCTACAGTGAGGAAAGAGGTCGCTGTTTCTGCACAGAACCTGTATCCCAAGGATTCTGGTGCTTTCACCGGCGAGATCAGGTCTGTCATCCTCANCGAGTGAAGAAATGTATGGGTTTGGCTGATAGAAGNGATCGCGTAGCCCGAAGCAGTTGGTTGATGCCGAAATTCCCTGGGTTATCCTCGGTGCGTCNATCAANTCTTTCTNGNNTCANGCTAATNAACATACTAACAGGNCACTCTGAACGTCGCACCCTCTTCCATGAGACCTCCGAGTTTGTCGCCCAGAAGACTCGTGCTGCTCTCGACGCTGGTCTGAAAGTCATCCTTTGCATCGGTGAAACCCTCGAACAGCGGGAGTCCGGAAAGACNGCNCAGGTCAATGAGGAGCAACTGAAACCGGTTGTTGAAGTTTTGAAAGCCGAGGACTGGAAGTGAGTACNGAAGATCACTGACGGANGCAGATCTCTGATGAATTTATGCAGGAATGTCGTTATCGCCTACGAACCAGTCTGGGCCATCGGCACGGGCAAAGTCGCCACATCCGCCCAGGCACAGGAAACTCAAGCTGAAATCCGTGCCTACCTCTCCAAAGCGATCTCCTCTACCGTCGCAGAAGAGACTAGGATTATCTACGGTGGTAGTGTCAACGCTGGCAACTGCAAGGAGCTCGGTATGCTTTTGATCTGTCCCGATTCAAATCCCGAGCCCTCTAACTCTTGATTGACACAGCCAAGCAACCCGATGTTGACGGTTTCCTTGTTGGCGGTGCCTCGCTCAAGCCCGAGTTCGTCGATATCATTAACGCCAGGCAGGCGTGATTNNTGNTNGGTTTTACTCTGCNTGCAGACTAACATAGAGAAAAAATAAACACAATTGACGATCATGTACGATGTAAACAGTCAATACAANCGCCTCGATCAGATCAATGTACTCTATTCTCGGANGTAGNAGATAAGATTAGATCAAATCCCTNAACCAATCAGCTTTTGACCTCNTGAAAAAAAGCCTATCTTATCTTNTTTACTTCCCGGANAGCCCGTAAAACGTGCGTCTGCCAGCAAGCCTCGTNCATTTNCCCTGNCCANTCCTTACCTCTCACCATGTCTCCTGGGCCANCTTCCCATTTTTTCACCATTGCCCCGACTCCTTACGGCGGTCGTGGCGCTTTCGCTTCGCAACATATACCCAAAGATACCCTAATTCTCTCTTGCGAAGCGCCCTACGCTAGCGTCATATGCCGCAAATTTAGAAAAGAAGTCTGTGCTTGGTGTTTTTCTTGGTCCTGGGAGGCAGTCAGGAGGAGTAATTGGACTCTTTCCGTTCCTCTTGAACCTCAGCAGNCTGCTGAGGGAGGAAAGGTGGGCGGTGGTGGAGGGCAGAAGAGGAATGGTATGGGAGGGCANAATGCGGGGGTTTGGTTTTGTGGTGAAGNNTGTCGGAATTTCTGGTTNGCGNATGGGGAGACCANANCGNATAAAGAGGGAGGAAGTGGTCATGCAGGNATTAGGGGTGTTGTCAATGCAGCNTTAGAGAGATGTTTGACCAGCATGGAAAAGGACAAGACCAAATCTCGTAATTTATCTCCCCCGAGTGAATTCGAATTTGCATGGATGGGCTTTCTGCAGACTCTCGAGGATATGGATTCTGGAAGCAACATTTCTTCGNCTTTCTTAGAGGATACTTGGGAACGTGCTGGACGACTGGCTTCATTTTCTCGGACATCGACGCCGGTGGAGAAAGAGATCGCAGCCCTTACGAAGAGGATCAAATCGAAAATCGAACACGTGTCTCCTACCTTGCTTTCGGAAATCGAGTTAGATACTGCACGCTTCGTTTTANCTGGGCTCGTNAAGAAATGCATNGAANAGGTGTCCCAGNGCACCTACCAAACTCGCGAGGATCAATATCCTTCGAGCACGANTTACCCNGCTGGTACATGGTCTGACGTCATAGATCTGCAAGACAACGCTNTGGCACACATCCAACTNAAACCACACATTCTCGCATCCCATGTTCGTATCTGGGCATTAATNAAATTCGTTGTGTACTCCGCNTCCAAGGAAACCAAAGGTCTATCTGAACAGACCANGNNCCTCATTCAGGCACTGAAGCAATCAGTCGATACCCCGGATGATACTCGTGCGATTCTTGGACGAGAGCATGGCAATGTTTTCGGAATCTGGGATATGGCGCCGGANGGGGTGGATAGNGAGATGTTGGGATGGGGACTTTATTCTTTCGGTTCCTATTTCAATCACGGTATGTTTTCCATCGTTNAGTACCATAAAATNTTGTAATGAAGGAACGATTTCCTAGATTGCTCNCCCACATTACACAAAAAGGCGAAAGGTCGAGCGATGGAGTATTATACGTTGCGAGATGTGAATNCAGGCGANGAGTTGTGCATCTCTTACGTTGAGGAGAAGGATGATGCGATGAAACGGAGGCAAGCATTGAAGGAATGGTTCTTTGAATGCGCTTGTAAAAAGTGCGAAGCGGAACTGCGGGGTTGATTAATGGATTCTGGTATTCTAATNGGCCATGGGTCTTCTNNTTTGTCTAGTTTTGGGCTTGTGTCTTTCTCGAGTTGTGTAGAGTCNCGTATGTGTACTCGTCTCCGTCAGATAGAGTATGGTTGCAGTAGGGCATAAACACGAGATCACCGTGCTGCAGAGGACTTGTGTTTGAATTGGTCGGATTAGCCGAAATTTGGACGCTGCGATACCAGCCTACTACACGTTCTGACCTTCCACTGAAGGANCCGCATTTTCCAAAGCCCACACCAGGGCTTTCGGGAGACCCNTAATGAAACAGAAACCATTCCGCAGGCCTGGGTCAANGANTACCGAGTCAATGCCTTTCGAGTTTCACAAGCTCCGACCAATGCCCTGNANCTGTANAATTTTCCAGGAAACCGGCNCGCAAAAGTGTCTTCCTACATGTTGGCCCAGCTCAACTGCTCTTCGCGGGCGTTAGAACAGATGCTGGGTCCCTCCGTCCGATGATCGAGGAACAGTCACAATCAGAGNCAGTTATTTGCGGGTCGTNCAGNNGTTATCCAGNGTGCAGATAAACATNGCAGAAATCCCGCCTAGAGTTCGTATACAGTCTGTAGAACGGAATCGCCTTCCGCTACTAAATGGTGACGAGTAAAGTCAGCACNGTGCGCCGGAGAGCATTGAGTTCGCCTCGTGGCAGAATNATTCTGGTCGTTGAATGAGCATGGAGTTGATTTATATCAGGGNGTGAGGTGGTTCTATGACAAGGAGGGAANGAAAAGCTGTTAAAAAGATGTGATGTGATGGCAAAAAGCGANAAGACGACCACGTTAGCTTCNCAGGCCTAGACTGTCATGCTCCAAGCCCCAATTCGAGTCGCTCTGGAAGGTTGGAAATAGGCTAACCTTTCCAAACAACATTGAATCGGAAGGTCGGACACTGNCTCTTCAAGACTCANTCTGCTTACTAGTACAGTCGCCTATCAGGCCATTAGCAGGACTGNAGATTGTTTTCTACGTTTTNATACAAATGATGTCAGTGCTAGTGAGANCAGGNAATTACCNCNCTGAGCATAGTGACCTTGAGCCTTGGGTACAACGAANATNAGCCTGAGCNTTCTTGAGCAAGTGTTATAGCTTANAGCGNCNAATCAAAGTAAGTCTTNTACCTCAAGACTTCGAATTCTGTAATTTCGCAAAGCCGCGGGTAGTCCAAGATTTAGCGCGCAAGAACAAACAAAACACAAACACAACCTTAAGCTGACCTTAACGTCTTTTCTTCNTTCATTAATTTCCACCCTGCAACGTGTATCACTGACAGAAACATCNCCTATGACACAAGGCTACGCTTTTACTTCTCCGNAAAGGATGATCGCTACGAGTGGGCATAGGACGCAGAAGAATCTGAACGCAAAGGCTCAAGGGAGGAAACATCGCTCTCACCCGCCTCGTGNTCGCTTTAGCCTCGTGTCCAGAACCCGAACCCCTGCCCCTCATTCATCGCATCAATGTCCTCTTTTGTGCTCCTCGCTACCTATCCATCTCACGACTTGGTCCTNGACCTCTCTTCGCATATGGGTAGCCGGTCTAGCCTCGATCTTGATTTTACCAAAAGCGAATGTGATTTAGACATCTGACTTGAGATACCTCCTGGACCTCTGGACCTCAAAGCTTCNTTATNCTCCAAGGCTTGATAAGGCTTGTGGGCTGTATCGTACTAAGGCTTTCCTGTTTCCTGGAGTATAGAAGGATAACATGAGTCATGATAACGGACCGGGGCACCGCATATTNGTTGCATGAACTACCAGTACTCAGCGAATGATGGTTATTCATCTTTTCCGCCTGTTATCCGNAGATCTGTGTATCAGATTGGCAACATATGGACATGTTCCCTCGTGGTATTCATCAGTATTTCATAGTTGTCCAGGGAAGGTGGATACCGTACTCGAAATTTGAACGACTTTGCAGCACGACGATGCTTCGCGTGAAATGGCTATAATCCTGGACTCGTTTTTGCAAAAACATGCCTGAGGTAGCTCTACACTACTTGCTAGGCGATAACAAGACTCTGCTCTAGCCAATTGTCGAATAATTTGCACCCACGTCTTCACCACTACTCTAGTGTCCAGGGTCGGTCACTCTCGTACCTCGCTCTGCTTGCCTCATGGCCAGCGACATNTCAAGATGTTTCATCAAGATTGGCATAATGAGCTTTTATTACTGAATAGTTTATTTCCATCCCGCGTCTATGTCGGCCGCAAATTTTACAGAAATGCCTCCTCTTCCTACACCCACGGTGGCGATACATCTGTGCTCCAAGTGCTCTTGATGATTCCGCGGCGATTGAATTATAAATTATAATGGGAGAGCTCTATATGATTGATCGTACAAATGAAACATCATCCTGACGAATGGAACTGTGTGTGGGTGTGGGTGATAGTCGACAAAGCTGCGATTTGAATGTTTATGAGGAACATTGCAATCCTTCAAGACTCAGAAACGCTAGTATTCTCTCATCTCTTCGCACGCAAACTCGTCTTCGGCCGCCTCCAGCTGGTATCACATTCACAAATAGGAAAGGTCAGAGTTTCTTCCATAATGAAACATGAATTTAAGCTCGCGCCCACCCTCCGTTGTCTAAAAACAAGCCTCGGCCAGAAGTAGTCTTATGAGTCAACTTGATTGGACCACACTTCTCAATTCCGTGGACTTCATATTGTCGTAAACATGCAGCGCATCGAACGTGTGGCGTGCTCTTTATATTCTGATTTCATTTCGCCCACACCTCATTGAAGATATCATTTTGAAGAGGATTGGCAGCTAGGTCAGAGCAGGTCAAGCGTGGAGTTTATCCATACATGTCGAAGTGCGGAAAATTCTGACGCTCCCCGGAGGACTGACGGAACCGAATGGACTATCATCGAGATTCCGGCGTTCCAGTTCTTGATGTATTGAGGTTGTCAAATGTAGCCTAGATTTCGGCTAACCCCTACTTCCAAGTTCCAGAAATCTCGGAAAACATACGTCCGAGAATGACCGATTCATGTCGGCCGCTGTGAGGTTCAATCATGAAGCACAAAGGTGCTGATGTTTCTAAAGAGACAAAACGAAGGCTTCATGAAGCAACGAGGTAAAAAGTGATCTCAGACAACCATCATCAATATCCCACAACCGGCTTTGCAGAAGTCTGGTAACAGACCCCGACGATCCACACGTACGGCGTGTGTACCTAAACCTAACTTATAAGTGGTGAGCAGCTCACTGAAGCCGAAAGAAGAGCTTATTTCGTAGCCCCATTTAATGTAAACGTACGCAACAAGTGAGGGGAACCCGGAGTGGTCATCATTACTTCGACAACGAGGATGTCGTGAGGCGGGCGACCTCGAATGTTACACGCCGACAGCCTGATGCCTCTTCAACAGGGTCCTCAGCATCACGTTTGGCGCTCCGTCGGAGAGAGATATGAACTGGTTCAAGTCGTGACATTTGGTCACTTCTTTATTTTTCACGGTCAGACAAGCCGGTAGTCTAGGTGTTGAGCATGGGGGGCCGATCGACTAAATGGTTAGGCGTTAGTCGTAGCGCTACAAGAATTCAGAGTAAAAAGTTTGATTTTGAGTGTATCCGCATCGTGAGTCCTTTTCGTGGCGGAGGCCGTTTCGTACTGGTTTCGTAGGGCGTTCTATCAAGAATCTTTGGCTTGGGCGGTGCGGCATTATGAAGGAACGTGGTATAAAATATCATAGGATGTCCCAGACAAAGACTGTACTTTTGATACAGCGACAAAACAATCGACACAAAACCCGTGCGGCCCCAAGGGTGGCGCATCATCCTTGCGAATGCGCACGATTCTACGCGTCTTCGACGATACGTACCCCACCCATGAAATACGAAAATAAATATTCGGATATAGTTCCGTGAAGATTTATTTGGTGAAAGCGCGGATAATCTTGGCGGAAATGTGGAGGAAGAAGATCGAGCCAATGAACGAAAGCGAGAGTACAAGGACGATGAAGGGGTCTCTGTGAAGGACGCATTATTACAAAACAAGAACCGACAAGAATTCAAAACGTACACTCGAAGGCCGGGAGAATCATCGGTGTAAAGCTTCAGCATCGTGTTCGATGATCCGCCTGCGCCTGCTGCCCGTGTAGAGTTGGGTCTCGACACTTGACCACCAGCTGCACGCCGCCTAAAGGTAGTCACTCAACGTAAGACCACAGGCCAACTTCACGTTTTGAGGGGACGAACCGAATTTGAGCACCAGGGGGTTTAGCAACACCAGATGAACTACGGCCGCCGCGGGTTGAATCAGAATCGGACTAAAGGCAAATTTGAGATTCGTAAACGCGTATTGTATGAATCTCTTACCATGGTTATACCTGAGCAACAGATACGAAAGAGTTTGAAGATGGGAGTACTGTCTGTCGTGTGCTGGCACAAGTCTGCAACGTATGATGTGTTGGATGACCGTGAGAATATGCTCGCGACGCGTGACTGACACGTTAAGTTTCCGGTGTCTTGAGATCCTAACAAGTCATAATAAGGCTTGCCGCACTTGCTCGACGGGTCCTCTGTGAGTTGACGGTGACTCAGTCCCACGAAACCCTCACTTTTGTAGACCGACTGATAGAGAAGCTCCATTACCCTTTAGATTACCATGGCTTGGGCTCGTGAGTACAAGGTTTCCTGCATTCCCATTGCCCATGGCCGTAGTGGAATTGCCAGAGCTTGCCAGTCCAACCGAATTCCTGGATAGCATTCAGGCTTCTAGATGAGCAGAAGCCTGGGATCTGCAAGCTTGACGCCACAGATGCCGTCCGGTCTCCAGAATTTTCTTCAGGCTCTCAAATAGCTAGATTCTGGAAGATGGCAAGAGCGGGAATACACACTTGAATTGAATGGATAATGATTAATGAATGGCGTGCACTCTTCCGTCATCTATCACCATCAATTGAGAGATAAGAGCTCGACTCCCACATATGCATGTGGAGTCAGTGATGAGAGACTTGAACATTTCGGAAAGGGATCACGAGCTCATTCTTCGCCGTTTGCGAGTAGCGCTTTCAGGTCGAGTGGATTTATAGCTCGGCATGCCATTTCTAGGATAGCGTGGCACTGGTTGTCCCAGAGTCCCTAATTAATCAACGATGTTCACTGAAGTCATGTATTCTCTGAAAGCAACTGTTGCCTTCGGACTTAAAATTCTCTTCCAGCGCACCATTCGCATTTGTTGCGGACGGGACACAATTAATCGGTCCAGAAAAGTCATGTGCAGGGGCTGCTGCTGCCGCATCAGTTTTGCTTTAAACAATCTTGAGACAAGGGAAAATTTGAAGCCCCAAAGCACAAGGCACCGGGTGTAATCCTGTGTGTATTGGCTAGTAGTTCTAAGCTGCACCCTCAGTCTTGGATCACGTGAATCTAGACTTTCCTGAGGGCATCAGCTTTTTGAGATTGGTCCTACAACGTCGACCCATGGTTGTCACGGTGTGCCAGAAGCGAGCTTCTTCCCCCAGGCCTAGCTGCCCTTCTCCCGCGCCGGAATGTCCAGGAAGGCTATCTCAACGCCTGAGGGCCGACCTGGATCTGACTCCTCTGGATCATTCCAGCTTCAGATTAACGGCGGAATGCTATACACATCATATTGCCCGGGAGTCGGCTTCTCTTCTTGCCATCCGGACAGTGTCGCCACGAAGCCTGGCCGCAGCCAAGTTCCGGGGCATATTCCGCAGTGAGGTTCATCGGAAACGGAATGTGATCATGCTCTGTTAGTATAAGCCGGAGTGGGAGGTGGACTCAGCTATGGAAATTCCGATAAGTGACTAGAGTGTGGGGTTTGGCCCGAATTTAACTTCAACATCCGATTTATATTACCAACAAAAACAGGGTCGTTCGTCACAACCATAGAGTGCGCTAACTATCCCGATCCTTGCTTTGCCGATTCTTCAGGCCAGCGACAACCTAGGAAACCAAATTATCTCAGGCTAACGTAGCTTCCATCACCAGCTCAATTGGACTCAAAGAACTGTGTCATTTGGTAAGCAAAGGCTTCAGACAAGTTCGATGGAAAGCAGGGAAAGGCTCATCGACACGAGGCGATATTTCGAGCCGGTGCCCGATATGTCAACCAATCACGAGGACAGTTCCAAACCTGAGTAATTGCTCACAAGCGATTTGATCCAACCCGATAGACTCTCTGCGCTGGCATTTGGATCTCCTTGGTCGTGAATTGCGCGATAGCTATAGCAAGTCGTCCCTTCTTGTCCCTTGAGGGCTTATTGTCCTATTAGCTGGCCCCACGAAGGGACCAGCCGGACAAGAGATGGGTGATTGTCTTAATCTGATGTAACACCGGTTCGTGCACCAGTTTGGATTAGCCAAGCAGTCCAGGGACTACTGAGATCTGGTGACAAGTTACTTTCGGAAGGAATTTGATGAACACCGTCTGATGTTCAGTCTTCCGTAAGAGGTCTTCTCTCCGAATTGTCACATTAGCTTCCGAAAAGCGGCTTGCCTCGTGCACTACTTATAACATCCTAGCCATCCTGATGTTCGGTTACATGTCAGGACCTCTGTCCTTTCCCCACACCACGTCTTCACCCATTCTCGCACGCGCTACGAGCTTTGCTCATTCTATCATATACCCTGTGGGCTGTTTGTCTTGAGCACCCTCTTCATACCCTAACCTTTTACTTTTACTTGTTTTTCCTGTCGTTCTTTACTTGACTTCCATGATTGCTCTTGCCCCCAGCTCAACCTGCGACATATGCCTTGAAGGTTATGGACAAGATCCCGAGAAAGTCCCTTGTGCTCTGAATTGTGGTCATATCTTTTGCTCTATGTTAGTGGCAAACAATCCATCGTGTTGCTTTTGCCGGTACTCACGTCTTGTTGGTATTACACTAGCTGTCTCCCCAATGTCCCAGGGCTTCTCTGTCCTTTATGTCGAACAAAATACGACTACTATGTGAGGCTTCGCCTTGACGTCGACGGGTCGTCGCGGGGTTCTCCCACAACTCCACCGTTAGGCGCCACTCAGGCAGACCAAGAGGCTCAGAAGCTCCTCGGCCGTTTCGACAAGGCTATTGATCAGGGATGCTCGGAACCAGAGCTCGCGGAGCTTCTCGATGAGGCCAGGACATTTCTCCAGAACCAGCCCAGAACTATGGTGAACATTCCCTCCAGCCTCTGTCGTGTCTGATTACCGCTGGCTAATTTTACGTCACTTACTTTAGTTCTCCGAGCTGCGAACGATTAAGCGATTGATGGGCTACCTACACAAGGTTAAGGCGAACCTCAGGGCTCAAACCCAAACCAACGGCGTCGTCCAGAGCCAGATCGATCAGCTCCGCGCTGAGAAGGAGGACCTTGAACGACGCCTGAAGGAGTTGAAATCTACCCGCAAAATGGAGAAAAAGGCTGCACATAGCGCGGAGAAAGCACTCAGGGATCATTGCTCGAGGGCACATGCGGCGTACGAGGCTGTCGTCGAGTAAGTTAGCTATTTATTACCGAGACTATCAATCTGACGGCTTCGATAACTAGTCAAGTAGGTATCTGACGCTAGCTCGATGCCGCTGTAAGCTCACTTCTTTAGTATAACTTTGTTGTTCAGGAGTGGATGCGACTCCAAAACGAGATGACTCGAATGCAGCTACCTCCGACCCCTCAACCAGAACCGCCAACCCCTGACATGGATATGGAGCCCGATTTAGCGAAGACTCCGCAACCGCGCTTCGTGACCGAACTCGACCAAACAAAATTGAAGGAAGCTGTCGTACAAGATCCCGCCACCTTCCTGATATCGCCGCTTCCTCAATTCACTGGTCAACTGCCCGAAGCACTGCCTCTCCCTGAGGAGGATGATATACAGGATGCTCAGCACCCGAAGCCTCCACGCCGAGAGGAACATTCCACTCCTTTCCAGTCCTTCCAGATCTCATCCATTCGTCCGGCAAAGTGCAACGCCCCCGGATGCCCTTATACTTGTAACTGTCAGGAGGTTAATCTGTTTTCCAATGGTAAAGCTGGTGCGCCTCGACCCCCAATTACAAGTGCCTTCTCGACCCCTGTCTTGCCGACAGAAGCGAAGGCTCTTCAGAACCCCACGCCCGCTACCACGGTAATGAGCCCCGGGAGGAATAGGTCCTATACTATTCCCTCACATTCCAGTAGACCGCCGAGTCGTGCTCCCTCACCGAAACCTCGGTCGACTGGGAGTGTTCGTAGTCCCGCATCCTCACATAGCAGCTTATCGAACCAGCCCGAGTCGCTGAAGTCGCGATTGCATGATCTTTTACAGGACAACTCGGGTATCTCATCATCACTACCCAACATGTCGTCGAGCCACTTCCCTGCCTCAATGATACGAGAAACCCCGCACCAAAGTCCTCGACCAGAATCTTCGAAAGCCAGTTCATATTCCGGGAACACGCCTCCTCAACACCGGGTAAACCCAGTCCTAACGCCTAATCAAGGTGACAGTGAACCATCTAGAGTCTCCCCTCCGATGGTAGCCATTCACGTAGCTCCTGCCACGCCTTCGACGCACTCTGTACCCACACCACCACCTGCTCCTGTCATCTCTCGTGCCAGTAACGCAGCCATGGCAATCGAGAAGGAACGCAAAGAGAAGAAGGAGCAAGAGCGCGAGCGTCGGCGGGCCGAGAAGGACAAGCAGAGGCTTTTGGAGGCAGAGTCCCTTGGTCGGTCAAATTCGGTGTCGTCCGCATCTGGTGCTTCAGGTATCTCGTCAACGTCTACTTATTCCAGGTGGGATATTCACTCTGGCCGGGAATCAAGCTCTGCCCACCCTTCGCAACGTCTCACTAGCGCCAGCAGCAGTCATAAGTCTGCCCCCATGCCTGTCCCTTCCCCCAGTATTTTTACCTAATACCGCCGGGTATTCATTCGTTCATTCATGATCCGTCGCATTTCCTTGTATATCATATGGCTTTCCGACTGCATCTGGACTTGCTCTGTACCTTAGGTCGGATCAAGCAAGTAATTTGGCTTCGTTCATCATCTCGCTTTTGTTCATCTCATTTCACTCTCCCCTCTCACTCTTCATTATTCCTGATTGTCAATATTTTTATTGCGTTTCCTGGGCTTGCCGTGTTTGGCATTGGTTTCCTCGTTCGTGAACTATATCATCTGCATAAATCTCATATATTCATTAAGCATCGAATCGTTGTATATTATTCTACTCTTTGATGTAACATTAGCAATATATGCATGGTTTCGTGTTTGGTTAAAAATTCCACTCCAGCTGCCTGTACAATAAGTCCTCTTACGTGAACACGGCCGATGGCTGCTTATGCGGCGTTGTGCAGCGTATGAAGTGCGAACCTGTTTGGTCTGTCTAATTCCCCACCCGAAGAAGGTTTGGTGGGGGAAGAGGCTGTAGTCGGATCGTTGGCATGGAAGTTGGCGAGATAGATTGAAGAATTGGTCGTTTTTGTCGAGCTTGCTTTTTGTCCTTCGAGGCGAACTGAGAAGCCTCTCTAGTGTGCGAAGGAGTTCACCAAAACTAGCCTATCACTCCCGAGAAGATACACCTAGCTGCGTAGTCTCAAGTGGGAATAATACCACGATTATCGCGCTGAATTTCTTCTTGTCGTATAGATAAGCCCGAAATCGGAGGGTGTATGATTTCACTCTGAAATGAATGTGCAACCTGATGTCTCCGGCAGGGACTCCTTGGATCAACCGTTCGTGACTAGCTGACTGATCACGGAGCTGGATCTAACATCGGCTATATCGCGCACATGACCAGATGGCGACGACACACTCCTGATTTACCGAAGTAGGTACCAACGCCACAGTATTAAATTAGCAATGTCAGATGCTCGCATGCCAGGATCAACCATTGGGTAGAAAATGTTTCCCTGGCTAGCTTGACGACCTTTGAAGACTCCGTTAATGGAAGGAGAGGTCCGTCGTATGATTGATTTCTCACCAGCGCGTCGGGTAAAAGATAAATACTCGGCACAGTCGTTTACACCCTTCCAGTCGTCATCACCGGGGAGCAACCAGTATCGTCAGCTGATAGGCTGATGAGGCTGATGATTACCTTGAGATATCGTCATGCAGAAGAATCCTAATCGCCCATGGAGGCTTGGAGATAAGCCGGATCTACATTCGCCATGAATAGATCCTACTCGAGCGGGGACCATCATGGACTTGAGAGTATTTGCGCCTTTTGTGTCCATTAGCCTAGACAGCGAAGCTAGAGACAAAAGCATAACAATGGATTCGACTAAACGAGCGACAGGATAAATGCAGAAATGCAGCGGAGTAGAATACAATACGAGACGCAGATAGCAAAGGAACCACCAGGAACTGTTCAGAACTGCACAAGCGGGTGGGCAAACAAGTCATGAATCCGAATGTTTCCCTCGTTCGATCATGATCAACTTGAACCGCATTTGTTCAGTGCTGCGCCACAGAATTCCGCGGCAAGCATCCATATCAAGAGCTATTTATCGTCAGGAAATGACATAGGCGTAGACTATGCCGTTAACTCACCAAAGCAACGACTATTGAGAGGCCAAGAACCTTCTTATTCTTCCACCACATTTGACGTCGGACACTGCGCGCGCCTCTCCTGAATGCCGTTGCTTGTCCAGCCATGGCATCTGTCTTGTCAACGAGTAGTTCGATTCGCTCCCCTCTGCTCAGGATTTGTTCTACGTTCTGGACCATTATATCCTTAACCTGGTTCAATTCGGACTGTGCGCGGGCAAGTTCATCCGTAGGCGGTGCCGTGTTATATGTGTGCATCAGAGATGAGATTACGGGACCAAAGGAACCTTGCAGCCCATATGCCGGAAGATCTTCTCGAGAGGATGAAGACGGAGCGGAGTTGAACTAAAACCAGATAGGAACGATAAACATTTCAAGACCAATAACAGAAAGGACAGACATCACATGCCTTGCGTTGTAGTTCAGATAGGAAAGCAAACGGCATTCTTCTGTGGCACGTTGTGAGATAGTCTCGCGAGAAGATAAAATCTGGTCTTACCTTCCTGCGGAGTCGTCCGCCATTACGAGGTAAATAAATCCGCCTTCCGACACATAGTGGAAGAGATATTGCTCCCACACATACGTCAATTTACTGTAAATGAAGACTGAGTATTAGTTTCGTCGCGCGGCGCTCGAAGCGCACCTATCATTGGGTGGAATTTTCGACAGTATAGTCTGAGTGGCTGTTGAATTGAGGTTAGGACATGTATTCAGTGTCAAGAAGCGAAAGGAACCGCACCCTGAGAGAAATCCCGTTTCCCGGCTTGTTGGTGCTCTGCAAGGATTGTTTGCCCTCTTGCAACGAGTGCGTGGATCTGATCGTAGTATTCAGTAGAGCTACATTGTTTTATAGACCTGCGACACTACCTACCAGCGACATGACTGCGCTCGGGGATTGTCAGGGTGAATGCAGAGAGCAGTGAGCGCCGCACTCCATGTGTTTACCTCATTCTTCCCACGGTCGCTAATAGCGTCTCCTTAATTGCAAAAATTCACTCGTACCGTATCCGTCACTTTCGTCCACCGTGCACTGTCAACTTTAGGTGTCTAGCTCTTACAAAACTGTACGAAAGATAAACAGAAATCGTATCTGCTCAAAAACTGTGTGGCGACTTGAAGCATTTTCCAGAAGTACTGGTTCTAGAAAATGCAACGGGATCGTACGAAGCTGGAAGCTGAGTGGAAGCAATCAGCTTCCGAGAAGTGGCCGATTCCTTGGGCTAAGCATCTCCGATCCTCCCCCATCGACCCTCCTTCCCGCGCAGTACAACATGGTGTTTTGAGATTTTCCAGTCTTCGACACTGCGGAACGATCTCAAGCACTGGAGGCTCTTGTTATTTTCATGTTAGACACGGCATTGCCAGCCCAGCCTACGCCACAATTTGTCTATCTACAGCTTGGTGAATACTACTTCAGAACTGTTCACCTATTCTTGACTTGGCCCGAAAAAAGCAGTCTTCACATCGACGCTTCTAGGAGACTCTTCTGCCTCAGGAGAAGCCTGTTCTACCATTAGATCACGCAAGCTTCTCCGCTCTCAGGAACCCGGCAAGACCATGTCCGTTAAGCTCATCTGACTTTCTACTCGGTCCATGATTTCTCCTCGAAGGATAATGACTGCCAACACATCTATATTTGTGGCGAAACTATCGGTCACTCTACTGCATTTCCGCCACTCAGCTGGAGCCTGGAAGGTCCACATTCTGAATGGATCGTTTCACTGTTTCGGTGACAAGTGATCATTACATCCGCTCGACTTCAGAATGAGGGCTTATCGATCCGTCTTCCGTGTTCGAGACGAAATGAACTGACCCTACAGTGCTTTCCCACTCAGCATGGGGCAGTATTTCTGTTTCCTCTTCCGGAATGCTGCCTTGTTCTTTTGACTGATCTTTCCGATATAGCTACTGATCATAAGATCACTTCAAGCACACATCTCATCCCCAAATTCTATCTAGGCGCGGGATATTAGATATTTGTCTCGTCGCTTTCCAAACACGACATTCGCGCAATCACGAAAGAGTGACAGCATACTCCACTCCCTCGCGAAACGGACCTTCTCGTGTTGACATGGACCTAACGGGCAATAAACGCCTCATAACGCCTCAACGACTCAATGTCGACACACCTCATAGCTACTCATCCGACATACCTCGCGCGTCTGCTGTCTACCAGATTATCCAGCGCTTCGGTACGACTTGGAAAATTGAAGTTACCATACAGTTGATATTGGAACGTGAGCACCCACCAATAAACCAAATTTCTCCATCAAGAAGGTCGGAACTGGTGTGCTTCCGTTTCATTCAAAACTCAGCTTCCGCCTTGTTCTCGAAAACTCGAGGGTGCTCTTTGATGAACATCTTTCAAAAACTCTATTCCGATAGATCATTCGGCACCATTCCAGGGTGCGTTCAATAGTCGCCGCTTGGGAGGACAAGATGGTGGCTGGCGCCCACACAATGTATCACTGATAGAAGAAAACACTGAGTTCGTCTGTGTCTAATGGTCGAGGCTTATCTGTCAACTGATATTAGATTATCAGACAATGTGTCTCAGAAAGTCGTTCTCGTCGACGTTGGCGAAATCACGCATCCGGAAATGAAAGTCAAATCTAAGACCGCGGCTCACCTCGTCCGCTTGCACTAGGTTCACCTGGCTTCATAGGAGCCAGCTCGCTCCTCGCGGAGCGAGGACCCTCCCTTTTTCCCTCGGGAACAAAACACGTGGAGATATTCAAATTGATGCAGGGCAAGAAACATCATCGTATATACAATGTTCGTAGGAAGTCGTTAAAAGGAAACAATATGTACAAAGCAATCGAAAAGTCATAGCAAAATCAGAGTACAACATTCACAAAGCAATCAAGAAAAGAAATAGCAAGGAAGGTATATATCTATACAAATGAACCAAAGATCCAGCCTAGTTCCTTCATCCGTCCACCATCCAACCATCTAATACACCTGTTCAACCCAAAACAGCCAACGCCCCAAAAAACAAAAGCAAAAGACAATCACGAGTAATTATCATAACTAAACGATCTCAAGAAACTCCTACTCGACACAATTGGGGTCGGAGCCGTAATCTGCAAAGGCCTCGGTTCATTCAATCCATCCAACCCCAACGCATTCGAACTCGCGCTCGAACTAAACAACGTCGGCGATGTAAGCAAACTCTGCCCTCGTTCTTCCGCCGGATTCGGTGTCGCATTATCACCACCGCCACCAGCACCAGGCGTGTTCGCATTCGAATAGATAGTGCTGAGATGATGATTATGACTGTGATGGTGATGTGAGTGCGGATGTTGTGAATGTGAAATCGACGGTCCATCAGTATAATACCCCGCTTCAGACCAAGCAGGTGCAGTATTAGGTACCACAGCCGCCGATAAAGGTCCTGAATGCTGGGTATCACCTGCCAAGGGGGCAATCGAAACCGAAAGTCGACGATTCGAACGATTCGAACGAGATTGTTGTCTCGCTGGTGGCTGACTAGTCCCAGTATACGCCTGTGACGAGTTTTGTGGCTGAGCTGAAGACAATTGAGTGGAACGTGGCTGAACGTAGCTCGACGATGTCAGCGTTGATGATGGCGGCGGCGCCTGAGCCACAGAAGAGGTATTATTCGTGAACGCCATCCACGATTGCCTGACTTGTTCTCGTACGTCAGCTCCTGAATGAGATGAACCGGAATGATGGTTAGATGATCTCGGTTCTTGAGCTCCAGTTCTGTGTTCCGATGCCGTAGTCATCTGAGCATATCTTGAAGATCCTCCTCCTGCGCCTTGTCCAGTGAGCGTATGTGTAACTGGGGCAGGTTGTGACTGTCTCCTCCTGTCACGACTTCGACTCGCTCTCCTACTTATATCCCTCTGATCCCTCTCCCTATTCCTTTCACGATCTCGACCACTCTCTCGATCATACGCTCTATTCCCAGCTGACCCCTGCGAAATCGCAATGCCATAATATTCCATCAACGGCCTAGCACCACTACCATTCGTAGATCCAGCACTTGAAACTGAAGCTAACGTTCTCGTAGATCGACTCATTGGCGTCCTTTCCTCGTCGCTTTCCCTTACAACAGGGAACTCACCGCCACCATTCGCATTCGCGTCCCTGTTGGACTCATGAACACCGTTCCTGCCCCTGCCAGAATCTCCATTGCCTGTAGCCTGAGTCACAACCATACCCTCAGGAACGATCGGTCCCCAGTTCTCCAACCCCTCAACAGCCGTAGAGTTCATAGACATCCCAGCAGTACCCGAACCGAACCCTCTCAAGGGTAAACTTAGACTCGATCCAGTGCTTTGCCAATCAAGTAAGGGCATCGAATGGGTATTAATAGTACCCCACGATGATGCTGTCCTGACAGAATTATTATCCGCCACCACCTGCGTAGCAGCCACGGCAGCAGCAGTGGTAGTAGTGGTAGCTCCAGCAACACCAGCTGCAGTAAGAGCAGCAGCAGCGATAGTTGTAGCGTGCGATACGGTTGTTGCATGAACTGGTACTGGTTGGATAGGTTGGACTGGAAGACTTGTATGACGTGATGGTCGGGGTCTTGAGGTCTCCTCGGAACTGGCGGTACCATGCAAGGCAGAAGGAAGTCCCGATCCTAGGTGGCTCTGATTCTGCGTCACCTCCATCGACCTCCGGGAATTGGATCGTCTGAGGCTCTGATTCCTCGACANCAGACTGTCCTCGGTCATCCCAGTTAAACCAGTACTGACAGATCGACAGTGTTGCAGTATCAGTTCGACTATCCCGTCGTTTGGGTTTTTTTGACTTTGAGCATCTGATGCTAAGGATGCATGCGAAGGTTGTACTCTTGGTGCTCTTGATTCGTCCGTTGCTCGATTGATGGACGAGATAGCAGATGCGCCGGTGGTAACAGACGCATCATCGTAAATGTTGTACACTTGTGAATTGCCGTCTCTGCTGATTTGACTTGACCTAGCAGTAGGCGTCGAGCTCGGATCAGGTANAACCATCCCCAGCGAATTCATATTATCCAACCCTCTCTGNCCTTCTCTCTCCCTCTCCCTNTNACGATCTCGTCTCTCNCCACCATTGACATANGCAACAGCATTAGAAATAGCAGTTCCCGTGGACTGATGCGGGATGACCCTCGCAGCTTCACCAGGTGTATACTCAGCCAACTGATACCCCGCTCCATACCCTGCAGCATACTCGGTAATATACGCCGCAGTCAGCGTATACGGGTCCAAGAAGTCTCTCGCAGGGTCGACACCACCGTTCCTAGTCATCGCTCTTTGTGGTTGTTGTGAATGAGGATCAGCTGCTTCTGCCGAGGTAGAAAATCCATTAGGAAGCGAGACGTAGGAATGATGTTGTGGTGGCGTAGGAGGAACAGGTTGATCAGGTCGTGCACCCGAAACCAATTTCGGATCATGTTTGATAGGAACCTCAGGAAGAGATGGTTTGGTTGTTGACGTAGGTACGACTCTACGACCTGGTGATGCACCACGGAGCACTTGTTCGGGTGGCGAGTTTGAGCTCCTGCGATGGGAAGAAGCGGAAGATGTATTGATGATGGATGCNGTTACTGTTGACTCNGAGGAAGACATGGACGTCGTTGAGAGNTTATACGAAGGTCCAGGNTCACGTTCTTTTCCTTTATTTTTCTTGGGCATCTGGTCGGCATGNGGAAAGGAGTCATTAGCGTGTCCGTTGACGTAGGGNATTTCGTGAGTCTTGGATCCTGANGCGTATCGACCGTTGGATATGAGGTGTTCATANGAGACTGGTGCGGGAGGTTGNGGGAGGGGGTTAGGTTGGTAAGAAGAGGCGGGGTTTAAGTTGGTGAAGTATTCGAGCTCTTGGCGTAGCTTTTTGATATCCTTATCCTGTTTCTTGACGAGTGGGTTGAGATTATCTAGAGTGGTCTCATATTCAGAGACCTAGAAGGGCTATCTGTCAATACGACACTTCAATGGANTANAATTTANCTCACTTTTCTAAAGAATGGGAGAACCATCAGTACGGCNATCACNNTTANGGCGGGTGAACNATNACGCTTACCTTCTAAGAAGCTGAAGTTCAGCTAAGCCAGGGTTAACATCCACNATTTCTCTCAATCGTACGAGCTCNATAGCCTGCTTCTTGATCTTTACANACAAGAAAGAAANAACCACAATTAGAACATCGTGGTCCGCCACAAACAAAAAGTTTTCACATACCGTCCTANGCCAAATTCAGCGAATGTTCCAAGTAAAACAAATAANATTTTGTNNACTCACTCCTTCAAATCCCCAATCTCCGTACGCAAACTCCCTTCAACAACTTTGAACCCCTCATTCTGCGAAGCCCTCTCTCGATCCTCATCCACAAGCCTGCTAGTCAACCGCTTTATCACCCTATGGTCGTCCACCCTCTTCGTCTTGAGGCGTTGATACCTNGACATTATATTCAGAGCCTTTCTAATNGTCCGNCACTGCAAACCACACCTATATGAGCATCNAACCCNAGCAAAAGAACAAAGAAAAACACGCACCTCCTCNTCCTCCTTCGACTCCAACCAACTCTGGATAGGATCCAACAACGAAACCAACTCNTCCTCATCATCNCCCCACGCAAGAATCAGNCGATTCANNTAATCAGCCTGCCTCACTTCATCCGCTTCTGGTTTATCGACATGTAATTTCTTGATTCGGTCCGCTGCAAACGGNTTGCGGCATAACGGACAATTCGGNGGATCGAANGTGCCTAAACATCTACATGGCATTGCGCGAATCCCCAGGTACAAGATGTCAACAGCACAAACANGAGTCGCCACAGCAATTGAAGGGAGTAGACGTAAGTCCCGAGCCGAAGNGNGCNNCAAGAAAGAGTTTAAACAGCTCACCTTCTACAGAAAATATGGCCACAAGGTATCGCGTGGGGTGACTGCACAGACGAGTCTGCGGNATATGGNTCNAGACAGACGTCGCACTGGCTCCCCGGGTGTATAACCAACATCTAACGACCAAGGGTATCGAGAGAGGAAAAAACAGAGAAAAAGGAACAAGAAAACCCCGACTGCTCGTCGTGGGTATTAGGGGTATAGGTGTAGGTATAGAGTGGCTGCGAGTCCTGTGAGGCTAGTGCATGCAGGATAAAGGCGGATGTGATAAATGACGAGGCTCTGAGAGCTGTAACGGAGTGACCTGTTTACCGTCGGAGATCAGATCAACAAGCCCTAACCCTGTCAAAACCACAACAGACGCCTCGTGGCAATCGTTATTATATTATGGCCATTGTGCTACACTCGGGGAAACGAGACAGAAAAAAAAACTAGAGTCCTATGACACTACGAAAGGCACGCGACCGCCCTGACTGAGCAGGAAAGTCGTTTCCTTACTATCCGAATTCCTCATGTAATTCCCAAGACTAATGTGCGCTTGCATCCGGGCGTCCAATAATTCCTGGACTAATTTGTGTGGCGAAATAGGTGGGGGAGGTCTTGCTGAAGGACGTCTACTGTTGTTGTTGGTAGTGTTGTTGTTCGCAGCGGTCTCTTTCTTGATAAATGGATTTGCAGGGGGTGCAGGAGGCGTGCTGTACACCTGTAACTGGCGAGATGTTAACTTCACCGGGAAGAGCACCGCTAGCGCCAGTTTCCCCCAAATGATCCAACGGCGTAATCTGCACAAGAAAGGAAAGCAAAAACATGAGTTAAGCACGATTCCAAAAACGAGGCAAGCAGGCAGCGACGTACTCTCTCAGATTTCCTGCAAATCACATTGAAATCAATTTCAAACATCAAGCACTAGAGGCTGCAAGCCACGTACCTTGAACAAGCATCAAATGCCACTGCACGACAACATACATCGTCGAATACACCATAATTCCCAAAGCCACCAACCCAAACAAACTATATCCAACACCCCAACTCCTAAACTTCCCAACCAACCAAAGCGCACTCAACCCGATCCCTAAAACATGCCCGAGTCCACGATACTGCGCTTCNGTTTCCTCCTCCCCAGGCGTCTTCAACGTCCTCACNGCAACCTCACTCAANACATATCCGGGTATATGGAACAACATAGCAGGAAGAAAAGCAGCGAAACGAATNGAAGCGAAAGGTAATCCAGAAACGAGGTTTGAAAATGTATCCATGACGAGCGAGAATGTNAGGTGTGCNGAAGCTGGTGAAATTGGAAGAACTTCTTCCANGATTGCNTGGTCTATTCCGGTGTAGTAGAGTAGAGANTGATACCGCGTGAGTGCTTTGCGGACTGGTTCAACCTTGCTTGCAGGTTCTGCAGAGAGGTGACGGATGAGGCTAAAATGAAATAAGTTGGGCATATCGACGTGTTTCATGTGGATAAAACGTACCTCTGCGAGACTTTGACCCAAGTCTCCATCTGAACATTCGCCTCGTCCGTCCAGAGAATCTTCATAGCTGTCCTCGCAGCGTACAGAATCTCCCTACGACACTATCAGTTTAAGTCGCTCCAGAAGCTGGACCAGTCACCTACCAGTCAGAGGCATTAACACTCAATCCAAACAACCTCTTCTCAATCTCCGCATTGAGCTTCTTCACAACCGACTTGGCAGCCTCTTCGGGATCCAAATCTTCATCAAAGAGCTCCTTCGTGTATTCGTCCATCTGGATAGGCTCGCCGTATCTGTAAATCACAAGACNGTCAGCCACATGCACCTANAATATTCAAANCATACTCACCCAACNTAAACCTACACCANCGAACAAACGAATGCANCAAATCAGTNTCAACTAAATCACTTANAACGANAAGAAATCCTAACTCACCCGNCTCATNAACCTCCTCTTATCCTCNTACACAATCCCCACAGGAACAACCCTCAACCCCGTCTGCTCTCCATGTCTCCCAACACCTTTCAAATAAACCAATCTATCCCTNTCNCTCTTCATCCCNTNCAATTTCTCCTTCCTCACAGCTCTAGCATACTCCACNGCAGCCCANGCAGCTCCAGGTAAGACCTGCACAATCGAAGGTAACGTATANGATGTTCCTTCCGGAAATACACCAATTACTTCGCCTGAAAATANTGCGTTGGTCGTATCGGTGAACAAATCGGCTTGTGCTGNAGNAGGGGCTGATGTAGGCTCNGTTGAAGGCNGACCGGAACCATNAGGTGCAGGCGTCGCATTGGAAGAAGACGACAGTCCGGTATCAGTTTCCTCCGCCGCCGACGAACTCCCAGAAGNATTCGTATTACTCCCGACTTTATTCGGATTCCTCTTCACCCGAATCGCNCCACTGCTCTCCATNATGAATTTCGANACCGGATGCTTGAACATCGTNGATTTAGCCCAGAAACATATCGGGCGCTCATGGGGTATCGTCACAGCTAAAACAANANGNAGCCNAGCGTCAAGNNCTGCATAAACCTCTGACTTGGNACGAGTACTCACATAACNTCGCAATATCAATGATTTCATTATGATGCGTCGCTGCCCTGTCACGTCCCAGTCAGCAAAGAANCAAAGNAAGCAGAAGGCGTGTAGATTCGTCAGAAACNTACAGGATGAGCGGACCTGTCTNGGACACGTTTCCAGCTCCATCAACGTAAACCTCCGAATACCAACCACCTACTGTCCACGCAGACAGCTGGCGGAGGGCTCGGTACACAATCTTGAGCTCCATCCACGACGAGCGAGCTCTCAGACAGTCACCTCCGAAGGANGGTCGTAGTTCGGGTTAAAAGAAAGTCTAAATTCAGGGCCACGTTGTAGCCGAACTTATTTGTGTCGACGTCACAATCGAATCTGATCGCGTCTTTTGGGTCCATGTCATCACCGCGCAACATCGCACTCACTTGGTGCATGCACCAATCTCTCTAAACGATCAAAGGAAAGCTTAGGAAAACGCCAGCACACAAAATGGGGTGGACGACCACGGGACAGGAAACAAGTAATGAATCCTGCTGCGTGTCGAGCGGCGACAATGTATTCGTCAAAAAAGCTCATCATGTTACATATTGCTGTAGAAGAAAAACAACAACACAAATTTTGACTGACGCTGACGACCGAAATAGTCTGCGAGCGATCAGAGACGGCGACCACGACGACCACCCTTGGAAAGAAAAGGGGGGAAATCGGTTTCAAAATCATTTCTCGATATAAGGAAAACGCATGAACATACCTTGCGCCTGGTGGAATCGGTGGGAATGGGAGTAACATCCTCAATACGACCAATACGCATGCCAGCACGAGCCAAGGCACGAAGAGCGCTCTGAGCACCGGGTCCAGGGGTCTTGGTAGCGGTACCACCAGTAGCACGGAGCTTGATGTGAAGAGCGGTGATACCGACTTCACGGCAACGGGTAGCAACATCTTGAGCAGCCAACATGGCAGCGTAAGGCGAAGACTCGTCACGATCAGCCTTGACCTTCATACCACCTATGATTTAGATCATAAGTTCACGATCTGTGGCAAAAATTGGCGATTAAGGCGTACCAGTGACACGAGAGATGGTTTCACGACCGGACAAATCGGTAACATGGACGAAAGTATCGTTGAACGACGCGTAAATGTGAGCGACGCCGAAAACGAGCTCTCCCTCAGCGACTTGAGGACCGAGAGAGACGGCCTCTTCCTTTTGGACCTTGACTTTCTTGGGGGGCTACAGAGAAACATCATCCGAAAGTTAGCGTTGCGATCCAACGATTCAGAGCGCCTTTACGACTCGTTCTTTCGCTATAGCGTAGATACGATGTCTTACAAGCGTTTTGGAGGGGATTGACGTACCATTTTGGCGAGGTTGGGGACGGGGCTTGAGGACGACTTGAGTGACGACGAGCTCAGTACACAATCTGAATGATTTGTTCGGATCAGCCCTGGAACAAACAAAGTGCAAATATTTCGGGCGCCAGATGGGCGCTTGACTTGTTACACCCCTTTTGCGCCCTGCTCAGTCCAGCAATGCGATGCAGCGCTTCTGTCGACAACCTGAGGGTTCAGCAGTCATATTAAGCACAAAGGGCTTCTCTCCATATCGCAACTCCGTGCCCTAGAACCAGGGTGCTTTCAATACAGCTATCCAATGTCAATCCCAACTGCGCCCTGACTAGGCCCAGATTACATCCCAAAATTTCAACTGGACGTTGGGACCCTTCTATTGAGTGCACAGGCTCAAATCATCTTTCATACTAGTACGCTTGAGATTGGAAGCAAGAACCAATCACTCGCTCAACCCGAGCCTCATGCCCTGAGGCTTCGCCTATGATCATGATGATATTCCTCCTCTGGCGGCCAAGTCATGGCCCAATGCCTTCATTTACCGCGGCAACTATTGTGTCAAACCAGTGAAAGGCGTAATCGCGTCGGGTTATTGACGAGCAAACATTCATATCTTCTAATGATCGAGGCAAGGACTTGAACGAATAGGGGCTACGGAATTAGTGGAAGCCCCTATCGGACTGCTTCGATGTTCGATAAAGTTCTTCCCCGCAGTAGCCTCGTTAGCTAAACGCTCGCATCGCGACGACGAAAACATCGGTAGACTCTGTAAATACACTCACATCGTCTAGCCTTAGCAGCGCCACGACTTCTCCACAGACAATGCTAATTAGCCCAAATGAGCCTTTTATGAGCTAGGCTAATAAGCACAGCAGTCGAAGCAATCAAAGCATCTCATCTCAGGTATTATCGGGGCATGGCACCATCAGAACCCAAATATCATCTGACCACACCAAACAGCGGCCTTACTCTCTATTAGCTACACGGCCCAAAGGGCTCCGCCTCCGCAAACCCATTCCACATGATACGAACCCTCTCTTCAGGACCCAACATCGCTAAAATGAGAAAGGTTCGCGAAAAAGTATTACCAAACCGTTTCAACGTCGGATACATATGTCACATTGTTAAGGAACTTAGTATCAAGTAATCCCTGAAGAACGGCACCAAACAATACACCACGAGACCCGTACTTCCTGAACTCAGCGCCAACTTCTATATGACGAATCCAGGGAAACTTCTGGCGCTGATGTATCAAACCCAAGAACATGATGATATCTTGGGATTGATGTTATCGATACTGGGCCGGGCTGTGTAACCTGTTTGATTTCCTTTCCTAATTGTTCAACAGCGGAATCCTGAATTGGTAGGCATGTGCTGCTGTGGTTCTAGATTTGGGATTCCTCTTGGGAATCGAATATAAAAGACCTTGCAAGGGGGTGAAACATTTCCTCACGCAGAGTTCTTTTCTCTCTCGTCCTCCTTTGATCTTATCGCTTGCTTTATCTTTTATCATCTGTTACAATGGCCCCCGACCCAAAGTGTACTGCTGTCGCTGGCGCACTCAGCAAGAGTGGTACGTCTCAATCGATACCTTGCTGGTTATTCTTCCTCGTTAACGAACGTTGTTAGGCTTGAGCTATGCTCAACTCGCAGGCAGAGTCGGTGTCAGCGAGACCCGCGTGACTGAGAGTCAGTTCCTTCCCTATGGTAATGGTGTATCATGTCCCATCGCTAACCACCCTTCGTCGTTGTAGTCTGCACTGGTGCTGATAAGCCTACCGATGCTGAATTCAAGTCCCTCGCTGGCGCATTGGGCTTGTCCGACGTAAGTTCGATGCTCCCAAGCTCCATCCTGTCCACAGTTCTGATCATCTTGATAACATAGGTCCCTCACACTGGTGAACACAGCACGAAATAGATATAAGATTTTCCTGTGACGGCCCATGAATCGAACTTGTATCATTATAGTTGTTCGATATTGTGTGTAATATATCCAACATTATGTCTGTCTCCATCAATACTGCACTCGCTGTACGGCTAGTGATCCCACGCCGAAGGCAATCTCTGAGCAGTGAGAAATACGACGCACCTGATTCGCTGATCATTGACTTTCGGAGTCGAGACGGAACTTATCAAGAGGTGCTGGCCAGAGCGTCAATCTCATTAAATGAGGTGACGTCATGCCCTGATAGTCCAAGCAGTAGATCTCAACCGCCAGTAATGAAGGCGGCTGTAAACGATCATCGATCGAATCTGTCCTGTAAAAGGACGAGGTTGTTATAGATGGTTGGAGTGAGTGGTTGTCCAATCTTGTACTTATTAGCACTGCCAGTCCAGAACTTGGTCTAAGATCGGAAGCCTAAAGGAAGCCGTGGCCGGGAATAGATTGCTTCTAGTACCCCTCAGTTGATTCTGTGGACTTTCAAACTCGGCTGTATAAATCAGACCGTACACTTGGTTCCTCGAGTGTCGCAATGTGTCCCTGCGAGGTGAATCCGAGTCGGCATTTACAACTATAAACTCCGATTGGTGTAGTCCCTAACTGGAGAGGAGCTGCATTCTCCGCTTGCAACAGTTTGCCAATGCTCCAGTCTCCCAAATCCAATCGCATTGCGCCCTCGCGCTCTTTTCCTTACGGATGATTCAGTCCTATGTCTAGTTCTCCCGCCTCTACGAATATCCCGTACCCTCATGTTTTTCCCAATCGCGGAACAAGAAAATTTCCATTTTCGTGGGGAGTATGTTTCAAGCGTGATGGATATTTCAATGAGACCCTTTGTGGGCTTTCCAGCTTCCCCCCTCTATCGACACTATGTCCACTCCTCCAGTTTCTCGTGTTCCCAATGAAGTTCTCTCTGAGATCTTCGGTCTTGTCAAGGCTGAGGCACCCTCCTACAGTCCTCCCCCGTTTTTACTCGGCAGCGTTTGCTCTCACTGGCGTAACGTCGTGCAGAACACTCCTCGACTCTGGACCAAGATTTATATCACTGGTTCTCGTAGATTACCCGCTCACGTCGGCTCCGGGAGGAACTACCCTGCCATCTTGCACGAGTACTTCAGTCATATCGGCAGTCTCGGTTTGGATGTTATCATCCCCAGGCCAGACAACCGACAGAACTCCGGTGTGGCTCCATGGAAGCCTTACTCCCCTCACATCGCCCACCAGGTTATGTCCATCCTCCTCGACGACCATCACCATCAAATCAGGTCCTTCCGCGCCGGCTCCTTGAATCGGGTCAGTTATGAAGCCTTGGCTAGTCATGCAAGTCTGCCTGGAAGGTCATTCGCGATGCTCGAAGCTGTCGATATCCATTTCCCGGGATTCGGGACTAACATCACTGACACCAATCCCCATGCCTTTGACCCCGACAATATCATCTTGTCCAGTCCCACCAACCTCTTCCCGAACGCTCCTCATCTCAGGATATTTAATGTTTCAACGTTCAAGCACTATCGTCATATTCCTGTCACTATGCCGTGGGATCAGCTCCAAGTCGTCGATTTGAGGGGTACGGGCCCTGAGCAGGCTATCGCGATGCTCTCTATATGCCCTAACATCACCGACTTTACCTTCGCATATCAAGACTACGGAAGGCAACCTTTTGATATGACGCACATGGTTCGTCACTCTCGAGTTCAGCGCTTCTGCTGGAGGTTGGGTACTAGGGATGTCCATCGCATTGATAAGGACACCCATCTCTTTACTCACGTCGACCTCCCCGGTGTACAAGAACTTGCTTGGGGTTCTTGGATCCCGAGTGACGATGAATGCAATTGGCGCCCATTTTTCCGTCGCATGACCAACGTCCGGAAGCTCATCTGTGAGTATCCCGGAACCCACAACGTCAGCCGTATCTGGCCCCTCTTCAACAACGTTCGGGAACTCCGTCTCTACGAGAACGACTTCCCCGAGTATTCCCCCGTTCATCGTCTTTACGACCTCACCGTCAAAGCAGGCCACGAAGCCCTTTTCCCTCAGTTGACTACGCTTCATATCGAGCTCAAGAGAGGGACGCCTTACATCGTTATTTGCCTCGCTAGGCTCGTTCACTCGCGAAGGAACTATCGGGTCCATTGGATCAATCCGGACGATGAGACGGAGAATGTTGAGTTGTTGCCAAATGTTCCGTTGTCGGATCATTGGACGATTCATGCTCGGTTGGAGGAGTTTTCAGTCAAGTTTACGATGCATCATCCGGAGAATGTGGATTTTGAGCCGCTTCAGGACTTGATGGTTGGCACGAGGGCTTATCATGAGTATAGCAAAGAGTTGTGGCTGAAGTGGTGAATCAAGATTAGCGGTTCGTCTTTTGGATTTGGTAAAAAAAAAGGGCCTTTGGCATTTGTTTATGGTCACGCCAGGTGCTATGGGCGTCATCGTCTTCATGTATCTCTTCTCGAAGGATCGGACGGATTATTGTAGTGATGAGCCGTTACTAGCGTGCTTGCGCATGTTAAAATATAATTACTACTTGAGTTGCATTCTCACGTTCGAGCCACTCATCTCTTCAGAAGTCTGGCCTTGGAATCCTCTCGTGAGCAGAAGATGAGCCCTCTCATAACGCAGCTGCCATCGGAGATTCTGTCGCGCATAGTGGTTTGGTACGCGACAGGTTCACAACATGAGATTACGCATTCCACCCAGCAAAACACACCTTTTCACCCTGGACTTGCTCCTTTCCAGTCACAGCGCTTTCTTTAACATCTGCACTGTATGCTCTCGTTGGTGGCAGAGTCTACATTCCTCGCCCGAGATATTGCTATCTCTCCTCCAGTAGAAATCACCTCCCTAAGGAGTTTCCTTGGAGTCGAGTTCAAGTTGGGTCTTTGAGGCTCGAGGCCATGTGGCCTGAGCTGGCTTGCTGTATGCTTTTCCTCTGTCTTAGCCCAGTTCAGTTTGTGTTGGACTCTCCTGATTGTCACGGCGGCATCGAGGAGATCCATCCCTCCGTCGACTCAAAAGAACCTCCAGCGGTGCTGAATGACATGCAGACCCTCAGCTGCGTCCATTCGACACTTCGTAATACTTTGGTATCAAGTAGAGGTATCATGTCTCTTCATCCAAATGCCAACTTCCGTTTTCCCA
This sequence comes from Leucocoprinus birnbaumii, assembly GCA_027627405.1. Classification (NCBI taxonomy): domain Eukaryota; kingdom Fungi; phylum Basidiomycota; class Agaricomycetes; order Agaricales; family Agaricaceae; genus Leucocoprinus; species Leucocoprinus birnbaumii. Next base: position 763 of record JANIEX010000101.1, on the reverse strand, counting down.
ACCTACGCAAACTAAAATGGGACGCTCCAATCCCAATACACGTCAATGAGACTCAAATCCATTTTTTTTTGGATCCATGCCTCACCTTTCGAAAGAACTATACATCTACCAATCATCCAGCGATTACCGCCTCATTGCACGTCTAAATCTTTCCGGTAATATCACAAAGTTGGTGATGGAACTTATGGATGAAGATGATGGCGGAAGGCAGTAGAATTGTTATGGCTGTTGACGATCAGAGCAGACAACAGCGACCGAAGAAAGGACACAAATCTATTTCGTCGATTAGAGCCGTTGACATTGATTGTCAGAAGGGAGGTTGATCCAGATGAACTTATAGTCGTCCTTTATTCAAGGCGATTGAGTCCTGTTTATTGGCCAATCCCGGTGAAGATCTTCGCGGGCTTACACTGCCGACATCAGCAATGTACGTTTTTAGTCATAGTGACGTATACTTATTGAATTCAACTGCATAGTCCCTGAGTGATGCCTATAAAGGGTCATAGTGACCCATATTGAATGAATGAAGATACATAGCTACACCCTATGGTCTAGGTAGTTGTCCATAGAGTTATATTTCATACTTGTCCATAGTAGAGCCTAGTGGATGGATGATGTACAAGTACTATATAATAGTTTTTATATCATAAATGTAGGGCAAAGAAGGTTTGTATGTCAAAGTATGAATTGAGCACTGCTTGAGAGCTCAATATAAGTGCATTGGCCTTTGTTAATTGTTCATTGGCATCTACACCCACGGTGG
>JANIEX010001009.1:0-15036 GCA_027627405.1 Leucocoprinus birnbaumii | reverse complement strand
CTGGTTGAAGCACCATTCACCGGTATGAGAGCGCTGTCTACTGGTAATGGACCTTTCTTCTTCGAGGTCTTGGGGCCATTACGCTGGCAGTAATTTCTGTACCAGTTGTATATTTGCTGTGGATCGTTAGAGCTGGATCAAGAGGCGTGAGCATCGTAAAATATAATACTCACCTCTTCTTGAAATTCGGACGCTGGAATTTCGTTCAAATTATTAAAACGAGGGATGGCAATTGCATCGACCCAGTCTTGTAGGGTTTTGTAGGCGCTGTTTCCATTATTGATTTTACTTCGCACATCAAGTGCGTCGACCTGAAGGCCTTGCAGTATACAGATTTGCTTCTTGGTGAGAGGTGGTTCACCATTTGCTGATTTACGACCCATTGACGGAGGAAGGTAGTGGTTGCGTGAATGAGAGATGGTAGGGTAAGAATGGAAAAAGGAATAAAGAGGTTCTGAGCTGGAAAACAAAGTACTGGCTGGCACTTTACGAGAATTCGGTTCGCATTCTCAGTAGTTTTGACTCAAAATGGGAGCCCGAAGAAATTTCTGGGGCCATAATTCCGCACTACAGCGCAACAGGAATAGACTAAAAAAATAAACTGAATGACCAACGTAAAATCTAGATACAACTCTCAGATCGCACAATTCATGTCATCCAAGACCCTTGTAGCGTTGTAATACACCATGGCAACTCTCATCGAGAATTTAGATTTCCAGAAAAAACAGACATTCAAGGGTAGAGGAATCGAAGTGCTCCATTTCTAAAATAACAGTGTTGTTAAAGTATGACATATACTCGATGAAAGTGATATTATCACCGCCGAGATCGAACGCAGATATGAGAGGTGGGGATATCATGCCCTGTCACACGCAGGACGTGTTGATGGTCTGAATTTTTACTTCAGCATGGAGTGGAGACAGTGGCAGACATGGCAACTGCGGGATCACGGCAGAGAATTTACCGCTTGAAATCCACAGTGGTTAGACGAGAGAGATTCACTATCTTTGCCAAGTGAGCCAGATCAGGAACATTAAACCACCGGGTCAGTGCATTAATAACGCCCGCAACAGATAGACTAATTAATTAATTAATGAGAATGATGAATAGACGCTTGGAAACGATTCACCTTAGGATTGAGCAAATTTTTGAAGTCTGTAAAGATGTGTGTTGACATACAAACACATATCCACTTCAAGTTAGGTGATATTTATGTCACTATTCAATCACTCTTTATGCAGCCCGCAGGAAGTAAAGTCCCAATGAAATGGTGGGCATATGGAATACTCTGTTGGCCTCAACTCTCCGGTAGAAGGAGTTGTTCATTCACGCTCCTCTGTAAGCCACAAATTTAAACACCAGTTGATTGTTGACGGAGCTGTATTGCACACCATCATCGTACTCTGACATGTCAACTGCTTCCAACACTGTCTACTCACGCGAGGCCTCTGTCTCTTCCAGCATCTTAGTGTATCCAACATCGCCATCCCCTCATTCACGTGGGGACTCTGTCTCATCTGGTATCTTGGTATACCCCATGTCACCATCTCCCCAGCCAGAAGCCATATCCGAAAAGTCGGATTGTTTCTCTGCTGAGGCGGCATGTGTTGTGTGTTACCTAGAAGTAAGTCAGCTTAGCAGTGAATCTTGATTTATAGTGATTAATATGCTGACTATGGTTGTAGATAGGACAGGATCCCCGAGTCTTTTACCTCACACAGCAAGATGGCTGGGTCTCATTCATTGACTGCCAGAAATTTGTTCAAGTTTCGCAGTTCCCTGAAACCAAGTTCGAGATCTTTCATAACCAAATTGGCGAGTTTATGGAACTGGGTCCCAATTCAGTTGAATGGAGGTTTCCGTCGGAGAAATATTCATTCTTTTTACTCAAGAAGCAAGGTATGACAGACGATGAATGCCCTAAGCTCAACGAGTGGATCGGGCTTCTCATGGGCGATATTGACGATTATATCAAAATGCGAGCTAGTAGCCCTTTACTGCCGTCCTCACCACCTCCCGAAACTGCCATGGTTGAGTATCAAAATGCCTCAACCCAGACAGAGCCCATTCCGCATCAATCCATAGCCTCAAAGGACAACAATTCCCTGAAGAGGAAGCATTTCGAGGTTGACCAGGACGACAGTAGAGTTCAAACTGTCAATGTCAACCTCAGGGTCCTCATCCAGGGAGTTGAGGGCACCCTCGAGTTTGATGAAACTAAGCCACCTCATAAGAAAAACAAGCGGGCACGGAGAGATAAGAAGAGGTGCTGCAATGTTCAAACATACCCAGGCACTGGATCACCTGACGATCCTATTGATATCGAGTGAGTGCTAGACTTGTGGGTATCATGATACTGGCTAATTTGTTGTTAACAGTGCTTTCTAATCTGCCTCATGTTTGGGCTCATATATGTAGATACTGATTATTTGTGTTTCATTGCGTATTTTCATTGCATATTTTTGAAAGGAGATAGAGTATTTTTTTGCTTTTGAATTGATCTCAAAACCCTTCAGTGCTACATGTTAAGTCAAAGGTTCCTGAATGATCGGTGAAGTGAGGGAACGGAAGCTGACAACGGGCTTGCCAAAAAGCTAGAAGCCCAAAATTCAACTAACCTTCTGTGACAGTGACAAAAAGGCTAAATGTAGATTGCCGAGAACTCAGCATTTCAGCATGGAGAGTCGTCCCTTGATAGTTAGTAAGGTTGCAAAGGTGTATAGATTTGCCAAAGAGATCAAAGCGTTCCAAGCCTTATATAAGCTCGCCTCACAGCTTTGGTAGGAAATAACCTCCCCTCGAGCCTTGTCGTATTAACCATGCCTCGGATTCCGTCAACTACCAGTTCTGACTCAAAAGGTAAAACCCGGACTGACCTTCGATTGGAGAACGAGGCGAAGATTTGGGCCTTTCTTGAAAAGGCAGCAGGAAAATGCCTGAAGTTTCCATTGTGTTCTCGACACAATGTGAAGCCCAAGCATATAATTACAGGTGCAAGCGCAAAAGATGATGCTATGGTAAATGTCGGTAGATGGGGAGCATATGTGAGTACCTATATTTACTTGTGAGTTTACAACTGATTCTTGGAAAGTGTACGAAATGCAAACACTATTACATGACCCAACCAGCGGTCAATATTCAAAACCTACTCTTATACAACCACGAGTTTCAAGCATTGATTGCTACTCGCAATGAATTGAAGTCTCGTTCTTCTCACACTTCAACTGATGTGACCACAGCCCCTCAGTTCAAATCACTTGTTGTTTGGATTAAAGTACGAGTTCTTTCAGTTGAAAGACAGCCATGGGACTCATCATTGTTTTGCAGAATGGCGAGATGCCAACTTCAATCCCTACTTTGTATAAAGTAGGTGATCCAATTCAGCTTTCTGATCTCAAATTGGCACTCGGAGAGATCGGAATCGAATTTAATATGCACCTAGAAAAGCTCAATCGAGCTAGAGGCAAATGGTTTGCGCTGGGCTGGTATATGCGAATGCCATGCAATGGTCACTGTCAAATTTTGATAAGGTCTAAGGGCGTCGATTGAATTACAGGGCTTCAAAGACGTCATTAACGGTGCTGAGTGACGAGGATCAAAGCACCTGGGTCGAGCCGCCTATTCCCAAGGATCTCGATGTTGTGATNNCAGTGTTTGTTTTTTTTTGTTGCGCTCATAAAATTTTGAAAACCTATGTGTAACCGATATTCTAATACAGATAATCTACGTACTATGGCGCTACATGATTGTTCAAGAGGAAAGGAATCCTGTTCGGAAATAATATCTTTGACTATGTATCAATTTATGGCTGGCGTTTACCATCCGGCCCAATGCTGCCCGGTCCGCACCGCCAATGAGGACGATGTTGTGAGATGAGCCAGCTCTGAAATGGTTGCTGTGTTAGTATGGTGCATCACTCAATGAGTGCTCTGTGTCTACTATCATATCTACAGCTGAGTGTTAAGTAGATAGATTATTTTTAGTTGAGCGTTCAGGTACCTCTCAATTCAATTCGGTGGCACTACACAATTGAAGATTACGTTGAGGTACATACTAGGATTCTTGAAGGACAGGTCAGCTTGGTGACAAACATTAATGACGCTGAAGATAAGATCACTATCTTGGACCCTGTATTGAAGTCCTGTGCGTCCTATATTCCAAACTAATTTTGGTAAAAAGAAAATTCCCTAATGTGGCATAGGGGAGACATATTGAGGTACACACCTCATTGACCGAGTTCACTGAAACAGAATGCCGATTGGGCCTAAAGCCAGATCGGGAATACATTGATATACGTCAATCCGAGGTTTCCACCTATGAAAATCTTCCTGTTACCGTGCTTGCAGGACTACTGAAGGGTCAATCTGGAATTGTGAAGACAAGATTTCTACGTGTTAAGGTTAGAATTGAACTGCGAGGATCACATTTATTATTGAGAAATCGGCTTGGGGGGCTGGGGATTGGAAATCTTGCCTTTGAACTGAAGAACTTTAATTGCTTTGATTATTCTGAGTGCTTGCTCAAGTGACTCTAGCGATCTAAAAAAAATGGTATCGACTACATGTGAACAATATAGGAGCCAAGATGAATGCTCTGGACATTCAGCTTGAGGCAGCTCACACGATCCCCGCAACATGCTCCATGTTGGCCACAATCCCCGAGAGGAGCCCCCAAACTCCTGAACCCAAGGCAGCCTAGCAACTGAATCAGGTACTTGGTCATTGAACCATTCGGCATCAGGCACCCCCGAGGGTGTGCTCCATACGTACCTTCATTGCCTTAGCAATTTTCTTGACATTTGACTTGGCTAATAGTAGAGTTGTGCAGACTGATCAAATTGCCGCATATCAATACGTTCAAGACCTTAAAACTTTCAATTCAAAGTTTCGGTGCACATGAGAGTGGAATGTGGGATGGAAATGTTGGGTTCTACAAGGGGCTCACCGGGAGTCAAGTAAATTTCTTTTTGCAAGAATCTGGCTCCATTTTTAGTCCCTTTTCTTTATGTGAGTCCTGTTCACCCGATGAAGGCTCCCCAAAATGTGCATTGCCTTGCTGAAAGTCTAGATCTTGGGAGCAGATTTACGATCCAAAAATTCAGGGAAGATCGGTGTGAAGTCGTACCATTTCATGGAGGTAAGCCCGGAAACACTAGACAGATTGCAACCTCAGATCTTGCTGTAATTGGCTGATAGAAAATAATTATTCTTTTTTTCTGGTCAGAGTCTATGTGTCGTATGAGTCAGAGTTCAACTTTACAACATATCCTTTCTTCCCTTCCCCTCACTAACTTAGCTATGAAGAACCGAAAGCGAGGTCTTGAAGGCATTCACATGGTGTACGACAGCACTCGACCATTGAAATTTACGAAACGAGAGCATTTACAAGAGTCGCCCAGTGGTGAAGTCCCAATGGAACAAGATCACATTGCTCTTGTGGACAAGATACAGCTACCACTCGAGCAGAACGTCATTGAGAAGAAGCCAGCGAAGAAAAAACAGGTATCTTTAGTAGTGGTGACAACATCTGTTCAAACTTGCTCATAAAGAAAAAACTCGTCAGGATATGTCAACAAGGCTTGCAGCCTTTCCTTGTGAACTTCGGCGAGAAATTCAAGAGGAAATTCTTTCGTTAGAAGCCGAGAAGAATATTGAAGGGCGCTGCACAGGCTGTCAGATTCTGCCCTCAGGTCATGCTTTATACCACTGCCTCGAATGCTTCTTTCATGAGCCTCTCTGCTCAGCGTGTATAGTTTCTACCCATCGCCAACAACCCTTTCATCACATCCAGAAATGGTATGATGGCTTTTTTCTTAGAGTGTCACTTCATGATATTGGTCATGTTGTTCATCTTGGGCATAACGGTAATCGTTGTCCCTGTAATTCTGGGGAACCTAATCTATTTACCGTCGTTCATACGAATGGAGTGCACAGGCGATACATCCATTATTGCAAGTGCAAACCATTCTCTCGAAGAGAGGACAAGCTTTTGCAGTTAATTCAGCATCAGCTCTTTCCTCCCACAGCTGATGTCCCACAAACGGTGTTCACTTTTGATGTACTCGATCACTTCCATCGCCACTCTTTGAGTGCTAAAATGTCTGCCTATGACTATTTTGACGCCCTTCGAAGACATACTGACGCCATGTTTCCTCATTCTGTCCTGGTGAGTGCTTGGCAGCTCTATGGCCTGAGCAAGATTTGATTGTGTGTTTACCTAGAACCGATACAATGAGTTTCAGTTGGTGATGCATTTATGGCGGACTTTTGCATTACTACGGCGATCGGGCCAGGTTCATAGAATCAATCAAGTCCTCAATGATCGCCGACCCGGATCCATGGCCATCAGATCTTTTGCGTGCCCCGAGGTTGGGTTCAATGTAGAAGAATGGGTCCTGGATTTGATGTCATATAGTAAAATGTAAGTTCCTGCAGACTGTCAGTATGGAATTGGGGCTAAGACACGAAAACAGTCACATTTATACCTTATTCGTTTCTGCAGACGGAAATTTTCGTCTTCAACGAAAAAGGAAGAATGATGATCCAAATGATAAGGCTCTCAACGAAGGGAACGCATATTTCGTTGATGATGCAAATTTCAATCAATATCTTGAAGACCTCAGTGGTGCCGACGTCGTAAGCAGTATTTTATTAGCTTTTGCTATCCTCATAGCTTATTTTATCCAGACCTCTTTATGTTCTAAGCTGAAGGCTGTTCGTCAACAAGATCGCGCAAAATTTAAGGACGCAATAGTTTCCGGGATTATTGCAATTCAATGCGCTCGCCACGGAATTTATTTACCTCAGGCTATGGTTGATCTCTCGAAGGGTGAATCGTATGTGACAAATCATCTGTCGTCGTCTCCTTTCATTCATGATATGATTTTTCACGAAGGTTCATCAAAACTGACTACGCACTCTTCACCGGCCTGGGGGTGGAAGGCTTACGTCAAGAACGAATTGTCGTTAGCTACGACATTTGGTGTCAATACCATAAGAAACTCAAGGATAGGCTTGCAAAGAAATTTCCTCTCTTCCTGCCTCTCTTAGAACGTCGCTGCATCCTTGGCGCTGTGCCTAAGATGCACATCAATGGCCACAAAGCTGATTGCCAGATTGAAAACTCGTTCATTTATGAACCTCATTCTGGGATGACATGTGGTGAAGGAATTGAAAGTGCTTGGTCCGAGCAGAATCACGCTGCAGCCTTTACGAAAGAACAAAATCCAGGACATCGTCATGACACTCTTGATGATTTCAATGGATATTGGAACTGGATGAAGCTCCAGCAACTTTGTAAGATGCCTTGCTCGAAATATCATTGTTTAACTGTAACCTGATGACACTAGCCTTTTTCTTAAAGCAGCAACGTCAAAAATGGGGAGGATTATATTCCACGAGGCTTGCAAGCTTCATGCGATCTTCAGAAACCATCCCAAGTAATATCCTCCAAGAATGGCAATCCATGAAGTATCCGATGTATTCGAAATCGATATTGTATGAGATTCAGGGTTCCAGTAAGCTCTCTCAACAGTTTTCAGTCTAATCAGTAAACACTAATGATGTATAGTGCCATCACGTCAAAAGGCATATACGGCTCTGTTAGAGAATGAACAAGGAACCTCAGCTAATGGTATCACCGACTTCATTCAGCGTGGACTCGAGCTTGAGCAACTCCAGTCCGTTATCTCAGCATAAACCATCAATAAATTCACTGATATCCCGACTACAGGCACACGCTCACCCACGCTTCAAGCACAGACATTGAGGAGGAGCGTTCTTTGCTGCTGGACATGCTCCGTAACTGGCAATGTTTGCAGCGGGAGCTTTTCCCCCTCATCCAATTCGAAATCGATGAAGCAGCTCCAGAAAGAACGCCTCTCCCTTTACCATTGTCATTCATGTTTGAGAAGCAAAAAGAAAACTCGCTTAAAGATGCCGTTACAACAGAGCTTCAGCTTCGGCGTGGTTACGCTTATGATATTCTCCAGGAAGTACGGGATTCCATCCACGAGTACTACTACCTCGTGACCGAAAAAAAGCTGAATCCGAATAGCCAAAGTCTAGCAACACGAAACCAAAAACCACTTCACGACCTCATTTCAGCTCAGGAGGCGTTGATTGACTGGTATATGCATTCTTTTGAGATGCTTCAAAGACTAGGGCTAGCATCAGACAATGAGCTCGAGCCTCTGAAGAAGGATCAGCTTTTCGGTAAGAACGTATTTCTACCTCATGAAATGGGGGATTCCACCAAGAAATTCCCATGGTTTTGGTTTGTGGGAAGATCGGACAAGTACACGAGTGATACATGGCTTATAGAGCGTACGTGTGTTCATACTTATTACAATTTCATGCATACTGACTTCGCTAGTCGAGCGTGTTAGATGGTTCCGTGAACGGGCGGCTGTAAAACGGTTACAAGAAGAGCTCGAAATACTGGAAGAGGAGTTTCGCCGAGTTCACCAATCGTTTTCCAGGATGAGTGAAGTCTGGGAAATACTGGCAAAGGATAGTGAATCAGCTGGTTTCTCGGCTTACGCATTACGCCAAGCACACATGCATGATTCTTTCGCCAAGGAGGCCTGGTCAAACTGGAAAGGCAAATGATTATCTGGTCAGTTCATCTCTATCCCTCCCACAGTATATGAGGGCTCAATAATCTCATGAAATCTTATATAATCTTAGTGAAATTATCCTGAATAGTCGTGATAATATGGCTGCTCTGATTATTCATAATCTCATTTAATCGTATATAATCCTCAATAATCCCGCTGTACAAAGCCATAATCTCATGTAATGGTACATAATCCTCAATAATCCTACTGTAGATAATCTGTGCCTACTTTATTTGAAGCTGTTGATAAACCCAGCATTATCCTCGATAATCACAATTATCTTGCAATTTCTGCTCAACCATACCTCCTTCCGCCTGTTCCCATACCTTAAATCCTCCAGGATTTTCGAAATCGTAATCATGATTTCGATAATCGCGATTATCGACTGTACTCATGTCAGGATTTTGAGGTCCCTGCGTGCACACAGCTCTCGCAGATCGACCTTTGGTCCACAGGAATCGGACAGTTATCCTCTCAGTGTCAGTTTCATTTTACTTTGAGAAGTCCAAGGAAGTATTAACCACTGCCCTGATCTCATTTTCAGTGCTCTTAATCTTCAGGACGTATGGTTTGTTAGGACCAAGTCGTACTAAGGCAATTATGTTATCGTTGTTTGCGTTGGTATGTTGAAATCTCAAGTACTATATCTGAACAGACTCAGCTGAAGAGGTCTTTTAGGTTGTCTTTGGCAATTGTGTGGCAATCCTGTCCGAACTGCAAAAGAGACTAGCAGGTCGGTGCCTAGCTGTTATTGGGAAGTATATTGATTGATATAGATGATCTTGCCTTTACTATCTAGTCACGCAAGCACCCATCCCGATCCTCTTCCCAGGTTGCACGCAAGTGACCGTTGATACTTCCTCGACGACGTACTCCATTGCCGCTTTGATCGCAGTCATTGTTTACGAGACAAGTGTGTACAAAAAGCCAAACACATACTCATACTGACATAACACTCTTCATTTCAAGTTCTCTTCTTGGTCATCTGCTGGGCACGGGCTCAAAAATACCAGCATGATCCAAGTTTATTGCTCAGGAGAATCTACCACGATGCGTTTATGTATTATTTCTTCTCATTAGGTCAGTACATGATAGTCCTTGACTATGACGAGTTTCACGACTCAAGCTGGTCAATGATAGTTTTCTCAACATCAGGTATTGTTCTGTGGTTCGTTACAACGGGCCCCCTTGTTGCTTTGTCTGGATGGTGACAACTTGGCCTGTCTCATTCCCCACAAGTTTAACAGTCAACGCCTCTGTTTCAATCTCAGGGTACCAAGGTTCTTCCTAGCGATTATCACCTGCAGAATTATGATCCATATCCGAGAATATGCATTTGAGGGACAACATGTCTTTTCAACGACGGAGGTCCTTGATATTGGCTATGGAATGACGAGCTTCCAGGCTAATACTCGTATTTGATATCATGAACACTATCTGTAGTATCAGTTCTGGAAAGCTCATCCTTTGATGAGTTGATAGTAGTTTCTGATGCTGAGCAAGGGAGTTGAATTGTTTCTTTTTGATCATTTTTCTAAACACCTTTCCGTAAGTCTCGAAAGCTCAATTAAGACGCGTCATTAGATACCGAGGCACAGAGCCGAAAATTCGATTTATATGTTGTTCACGAGAAAATGGTCAGAAGGCTGTCCATCGTACATATTAACATCAAGTAAGGTAAGTACTTACAAGGCACATTGTCCAATTCTGTAGGGCTTACTCTCATTGGTTATCGAGACAAAGAAAGCATTCCTGTTACCTTGCGCTCATATGTGTGTAATGAGTGCATAGAGGAGCTGAAGTGCCAGCCCGGACTCAGAGAGTATCATGTAGGCTGACATAACTTTAGCCTGAATCTCCTTTTTCTAAATACCATATTCGGAATGTTAGTTCCCAGTCGGACTGAACTCAGTATTTATGCTGTCCAAGAGTCAGCCCTCATCGACCCTCATAAAAATGATCAACAATTCTGAGATCAAAATATCAAAGAACTTCAAGTGGCCGCTGTTGTCTTGTTGCTGCACCTCAAGAAGCTGATCACCTCAGATGCTCCCAACTAGTAAAACTTTAGGACCTTCTATACAATCAATCCACTACTCCGAGCTCATCTCGCTTCCGAAAAACGATGTCCAGGACTCCAGAGTGTGTTTGTTGAGCCCAAAGCTCAGAATCGTGGGAATTAATTTGTCGGGCAGGTTTGAGCCCGACTAGTTACTGTAACCCTACGATTTTGCATTTTGAAGCATAGAATGAAGGAGATTTGAATTAGATCACTCTGCACATTGACCTGAGATATTCTAGCACTATTGTCAGCAAACACCTCAAGGATTATCAGGTGCATTTCTCTCGAAAACCCCATGGTCTCGCAACCGCCAGGTCAGCGCCAAACAGGTTGGTTCTAAGTTAAGACCTAAACATCAGACCAGGTCCACCCTTTTATGCATATTTATATGTATCCAGGGGCTAATATCAGCCAGCTATGACTACTCCATTATTGTCCAGTGATCGGAGGGTGGAATCTGCTTTAAAGTTGCTCAGGACTCAACTTAGTATGGGCTTCTCTTCCGCATTGCCCCACCTTTCCTGTAAATGATTCAGCTCCCAGAACTAATTCACACTACGCAACAATATACGGCCACACAGGTAAGCAGCTCAGTGCACTATCTCTGCCGGCTGGATCCTCTGCTGATATGCATTACCAGTATGTTCAAGGTAATCACGAGCCTACCCTCTGGACAAATCCTTGCAATGACATCTGCGTAGTTGCCGTTATCACACTTTATACAGCGGACTACCTTCACACCTTACCCGCTGAGGTGAATAATTCGTGCTGAGAGCTCTAACCTTTTGACTACGCGTCTGACCTATTCATCTTAGATTAATCACATATGGCCAGCACCCTGGACTTTTGTGAAATTTGTATTCGTTGCCTGTCGTTATTCGCCCTTCGTAGATGCCGCAGTGTCTATTGCAAGTGAGTTCTTCTACGAGGGACAACGGACACTGGTAGCTTAAAAAATACTAATAATTCGTTATCAGTTTTTGCCGCATCAAGGCCCTCTACAGCGGTAAGCGCAAATCTTGAATTATCATTCTGAATCTGACACAGTGATCACAGACATGTAGACAGCTCTTGGAGACTAATCTGTGGTCCTCAGGGATTGGAGAGCTGTCCTCCCAGCATTAGTGGAGCTATACCTTACACCCAACGAAATATTCACCAATCCGATATCATTTCTAGTGCTCTTAATCTTCAGAGCATACGGTCTATTAGGGCCAACTCGTATCAAAGCAGTCATATTGTCCTTGTTTGCACTGGTATGCAACAGCCCTGGGTTCTATGCCATGCATAATAGATGTACCTAATGGGTTCCTCTAGGTGGTTGCTGGGAATTGCTTCATGATTGTGGCTGAACTGCAGGAGAGGCTCGTTGGTGAGTGATTGGCCAGCTCATTCCATCCCGAGATCTGCCTGTTGATACAGTTCAGTTCAACAAGGCCCTATGCCTATCATTCTGCCGGGCTGTGTGGAGACAAGCATTACTACTTCCTCAATGGCGTATGCAATTGCGGCGATCATTGCAGGCATTGCTTATGAGACAAGTGGGTCCAAATGTCAGTTGATATTGTCTTTTCTAGATCTCCTATCCACAGTTCTCTTCTTGGCCATCTGTTGGGCACGACTTTGGAAGTACCAGGATAGCCCAGGTTTGCTGCTCAAGAGAATCTACCGCGATGCATTTGTATATTATTTCTTCTCTCTAGGTTAGTATCTGATACCGCTTGACTATGACGAAGTTCTCGACTAGACTGACCAATGAAAGTCTTCTCAATCTTAGGCATTGTCCTGTGGTTTGCTACGACAGGACCGATTGTTGGTTTGTCTTCTTGGTGAGTACCTGAGCTAACTGACTTCGGAAAAACCGTTTCACACCGATAATATTTTAGGGTACCAAGATTTCTGGTTTCAATTGTCTCATGTAGGATTGTTATTCATATTCGGGAGTACGCGTTTGGGGGAGAACCTCTTTTCGCGACAACAGAGATCTTGGATATAGGATATGGATCAGGGAGCACCGATGCTCACATCGACTTTGTCCAAGGGGATAGAATTTTGGATTAACAACTAGTATTTATGAACGTCCAAATAATTGTCCATCGTATATATCAACATCATTATGTACATATGTATGCGAGAGTGTCCGATAACATATTGTCCAAGAAACCAACAAGTCTAACATACCCTCAGTAGGCATTTAACAGTGCCATGTGTCCTACGGTCATGGAATCAGCAAAAGTCCTTCAACGAAAGATTCCAAGGGACAAGGGCTACTCACGTCACGAGCCTGAGGTGCAGAAACAGACTGATATGCAGGTAGACCGGTGCACTCGGAGAGCGAAACGAGTCTGTATCCAGCGGCTTGGAGCTTCTTAATGAAGTACGGTACGACGTCAGTCCTACAAACAAATACCAATTCTCCGGTCAGCGGGACTCGCGACATGTAGATAATCACGCCTTACATGGTAGAGACTAGAGGGCGAGGAGATCACGATGTTCGACATGTGAGAACGGGAAAGCCTCCAATACAGAATTTAGCGCACCGTAAGTCTCGTGCTCCAAGGACAAAATCGTCTTGGGCTTCTTCTTGATCAAAGCGTCGATACTCGATTTTTGTTGAGCGACGGAGGCACCGAGAGAGTCTTCGGTACTATTCACGAGGAGAGGTACGAATACCATAAATCAGTCTTGCATCAGGCTCAACCAAATGAAGGCTCACTCGAAGTCCCAGGTAGCCAAAACCTGTCCACGGATAGCCGAAGCCTCACGAACGAGGTCATTATACGATCCATAAGCTAACCCACACAATCATCATCGATCATCATCAGTTCCACCCCACACTTTTACGATAAAAACAGTAGCACTCACGAGGACGCATGAAAGCAGGATAACGGCCTGAGATCTTCATCAACGCCTCTTCAACACGCCACATCTCATCGTGGATTTGATCCCAAGTCAAGGTGGCTAGATCCTTATGAGCCCAAGTGTGAGACCCGACTTGGTGACCTTTGTCAAGGACGTAGTTGACGCGCTTGACGTTGTCGGGGTCATAGATGCATCCATCTGTGAGGCCATAGGTTATCCCAGGAGTGTTGAAGTAAAACTGTAGGGCCACGTACAGTTGTTACCGTCTATATGAACGACGGGTCGAAGAAGGCAGAAGAAGTGATGAGTATTGGTTATGCAGAATAAGAGAGCGTGGCGACGACTCACTGAAGAAGAACGTTCCGGTTGCGTTTGCCGCGACGAGAGCCTTGGAGATATCGTAGCTAGATATGATCCGATTAGCTGGATCCAAACGCGGAGAATGAGAAGTTTACATGTAGTAGTAGGGACCATCATCCTACGGCCGAGAAAATCAGTTGATCCTCATTTAGTAGAACGAATGTAACGAGCGACATACAAAAGTCATGGCAGCAGTCCCAGGAACAGTACAGGATGTGATGACCTGAGCGAGGGCTCGCTTTGAGGGCGCAGCGGCAACGGTAGCGACAGAAGCCGCGAGGGCGAAGACGAGGGTGGTGAGTTTGTTGAACAACATAATTATATTGATGGGTTTTTAGTAAAGAGTGTGAGGACCGACGGAAAGACGGTGGATAAAGAGTGACTGGAGTTGAAAGAGCGTAATGTGGCCAAAGCCGATACGGTACGATGGACAAAGAGGGAGGGGCGAAGGGAAGACCAAACGGGACCTTTCATTCCACCATAACCAAAGAATTTTATACCCTACGCCCATGCGGGCGTCTAATCACTTCACAGACTCGCCAAGAAAATCAATCAATCAGGTGAGCGCAGATGTTTAATCCAGACGAGAGAGACGGAAACAAACATTGAGGTATGATGAAAAACGGCAACACACGGCAAGTCCGTGTTGGACAGTGGGCCCAGGAAAAAGGATCAGATCAGATGCTAAGTAGGAACATCTGAACGAGAATCACGGAAGGTTGCTGGGAGTGTTGACGAGAACGAATTTGACATCGAAATTCAGTTGACGCTAGGGCGAATGGAGGTTTGAAGGTCGGTAAAGAAAGTTTTAAATGGGTATTGAGCGGTGTAGTCAACCTGAAGGTAACGGTTGTCAGACTTCGCGTTATTCTCTTCTTCTTGATATGGATCTTGACTTTCTTCTATTTGAATGGTGCCTCGAGACTCGGAGAGATGGAGGTAAAAAGTCAGGTTCATCACTTGGCCTGACTTGCGCCCAAGATTATTATCACGTGGATCACCGGATCAAATTTTTCTGTCCGGGAACCGGGAGCAGTGGTGAAAGTCTTCGCTCAGCTTCATTATCCACGACGACTAACCAGTAGCAACGACAGAAGTCCGAAGAAGAAATATCACGATGACCTAAAAACCTTCC
>JANIEX010001008.1:0-15046 GCA_027627405.1 Leucocoprinus birnbaumii | reverse complement strand
CTTTCCCACCTCAGCGTTTTCTGGCCCTTCAGGTTTACCCTCGTGGTCCCCTATGTCCAATAGATGCTGATGCAATATATCAATAATTTGTTCACGGTCCGGGGCCGCGTGAGAACGGTCCTGAATGAAGAGGTCAGGTTTGTTTGAGGTGAATGAATGAACAAGTCCATGAACGGAGAGCGGTTTAAGTCCTATGAATGTTCAATAAAATGAGAAACAGTGAGAATTTGCATCGATAAGGCTGGTGTTACGCACCGAACAGGAGAAAACCAAGTGAACAACCAAATACCAAGCCGAATAGACCGTTGATAAACGTCCATACGCCTCCGACGAATGAAAATCCTGCTACTACTGTGTCCTCGACGGCAGCCTGCTCGACAGAGATATCCTCCGAAACTATATCAAAAATAACCTTCAGTGAGGCTGACTGATCCCTCTGAGGAGCTGGAGGAGACGGGTCCTGTACGACGGAGTTGAGGCTATAAAGAAGAATTTGATTCAACTATAGAGTCAGGAATGAGCGCTATGTACGAAGTAAAAACTGGGGATGCTCACTTGGTTAGATATTCCCAAGGCAGCTCCGACAGGATTTACTATTTCATCCCATCGTGAGAAGGTACCAAGGCCAACCAGACTGGCTCCAGGCCAGATAAGAGTCCCTCGGGCAGCCCTCATTATTGGGTTTATCACATGATCCCTCGAGCTCGAGATATCGGTGATATTCGTCATGTAGAAGGAGAATAGTGAAGAAGAGTCATCGATCCGGGGAAGGTCGAACGTGTAAAACAGTTCCCGTCGGTAGGTATTATGACTGTTGTGAGGGTGCCAAATGTTTGCACTTGCTGATGTCGGGCACCAGAGGGCCATGACGTGCTGGAGCTTCTCCCGCATAGCAACATGCAGGAATGGCGCAGTCAAAAGTTCACAGCCTGAAAGGAACACCAGTTAGCTGTTTGCAGCCTCGAAGTACTGTCTGTTTTCTCACGGTCATTCACAGAATTCACAGTATCGAATGAAGAGTTGCTGACGCTCACGCTGAGCGATCTGATTAATTGATTGTCACCTGCAGCAGAAGCGTTCATGAATCTCGGAAAAACCTACACAATGAGTCAACTGCTCGGCCTAACAATGATTTTTCAACTTACGACAATGACACTCGCAGGGGCAGATAAATTAGCCAGCGGCCTTGCATCAGCCCAGGAGTGTCTGCTAAGTGTTTTATCGCCACTTAATGTCTCAATTGGACGATAGAAAAGCCCATAGACCCCGACAACTCCTGCTAGGAGGAAGCACAATATGGCGCTTGTTCCCCGTGCCCACCGTACATATCGACTCTCCGGGCTGTTCAAGAATTACGTTAGGAAACAAGGGCATAAGCGTAACTCAAAGTAAAGAAGCCCTACTCGTATCGTTGGGCCCATGTTGGGGCACCAAAAATCTCAATTTTTCGGGTCGTATCGCCATCGGAGGGATCTCCGAGGGAGATGTTATATGGTTGACGGAAGCCCTGCTTCCCTAGATGCACGATATCAAGAACTGAGCTGATCGTCGAGACGGCTTGAACCACCACGGAGAACCACGCCATTACCGCAATAACGGTAAGCAAACTGAAGTCCGTCCATACATCGTTACTCTTTGAAGGGACTGAGAACACTATGGTTATGGCCAGTACTGGAAAAAGAGTAAGCAAACCATGGACCCGCATTTTGAGTGACACATACACCAACAAAACTCCAGCAACGATAGTATTAGCTCTGTTAAGCGCCCACAGCGTTTCCAATCTCGCAATTTAAGTCTAGGAGGGTGGGGCTTTTTGAGACTGTCCTATGATCCGTGCTAATTTGCTTGTACTCACCGTAAAATATTGTGAACAAAAATTGAGAAAAGGGGCACGCAGAAAAATACATCCACGACAATCCAAAACAGGTCAGCACCATAACGAACATCAAGGATTAGTGTTAGGATGACGATGGGTTCAAGGACAGCGGCAAGAAAGATGGAGACTCGTGAAGCGCGTCGCTTGAAAGCAAAGGGTAATAGCATAGCTGGAGGCTCTTTGGGCGACAAAAACTTTAGATGCATCTGACCAGGTAATAAGGAGCGTTAAGGACTGTGAACTACTAGCCAGGCTCCTTCTCTGATCTTATAAGGACTTGGCGCATAAACGCTCAGTCATACATGTCTATTGAACCTTTATTGTTCTTCCTTAGTAACCCAACAGATGTGCTCATTAACCAACTTTGCCTGAACTTAGCAACGCCGGTTCGCATTTGATCAGACGCAAAACAACACAATACCAGTGTGCAGTGCTGCAAGTAGACTGAGCACGCGTTAAATCACGGAGTCTCGCTTGTTTAGTGCGGCGCTACTATGAATGCATCAGGAACAGAAGGGATGTTGTCCAAAAGGATTGATTATCAACCGCCCTAGTACCCATTGTGCACATTCTCACAGATCTGCCAATGGAAAGTTTGCCAGTATAGGATCTCGAACAGGATATTGTCGCTGGGGAGGCTGTGAGTGACTGGAGAGGAAGGATCTGTGTTGGTACTGAAAAAATTTGTGGAGGAGTTTCATTCAGCGTGCTCCTGTCTGTGGCAACGTAAACTCCTATGATCTGGTAGCAAAGAAGACTGATGCATGGTCGTTTTGATCGGTTTCGGCAAGGTGAGAATACAATATAACTACGGACAAGAAGACGAAGAACTCGGGATGTGTATTTGTATTGGCTTGATGATATCTAATGAGCAGAGATGATCGGTGGGAACGAAGGGCCATTTCTAACCACGAGCGCTTTTTTGCTTGATGGTTAAGTGGAACCTATGTCAGCTCGCTCAACGTTGCCTGTGTATAATGCTTGCTTCCATAAACTCACACCTGAAAATACTTGTGCAGGTACCTAGCTTCTTCACTAGTTCAATCTATGCTAGAGGCAACAAAGAGCGGGATTCAAGAGACTATTTGTAGGGAGACAGTATGAAGAGTTTGTTATTAGAAACACAGTGATCCTACCGAGAATAACCTGGCTCGCTGGCCTGAAAGAACTAAAGAAAGGTATAAGCCATGAGAAAAGAAGCAGCAATGAGCATTTATGATTCTGAATGACAGTCCCGGGCCCCGACGTACCCGAAGAGACCCATGTGTTGCTTTTGTCGCTGGGTACCTGAACAAAAGCCCATCTTGACCCATCTTCCTCCAGAATCCCGCTGGATAAAGAACCGGTACTTACCCATAGGAAAGTCTCACATGATTCATATTACCCCAATCAGCTTGATCGGTGTAACAAAGACAACGACTCAGCGCTTCAATGGGCGTCTAATTATATGGAGAAGGGGAACTTAATGGTGGTTCGTTGTCAAAGTCTTGGGGAGATTGCTTCTACATATTTGTATAGAGGTTCCCGAGAAATGATGTCTCTGTAGAACAAGATATTTTGTTGATCTAACTACACTAAAAATTGTCTGATACCACATGTCGATAGAATATGATGGGTCTGCTTGGTACCATATATGGTAGTACTACCGCTATCAACTTGCTCTGCACAGCCAAAAGTAGTAGAGAAAATTTTTATTCTCCTACTGCCGTCATATGCAGGTAGTCAGGATACCACGATACCCACTCATCAGGTGTATTTTAACGTTCTTCAAACACGTTCCCTTCACAGATCCCGATCAAGGAGCTTGAGGAACTCACCCAGGCTTGGAAAAGCAGAGAGCTCATCAATTCATTTCAACACAATGTTCTGTTTAGAACATCTAGGTGAGAAGGGGATGAAATTAAGCACGAAATTCAGCATCAGATGATTAAGCAAACCATTACAGCCTTCAATAATGCCAGTGAGCATCACGAAGCAGATCAAGGACATCTGAAGGATGCTGTTAATTAACCCCATTCACATGATCTTAATTATAGTGGTATTCGAGCAAGGAGACAGGCAGCCGACCTGCCTAAGAGAACAAGGCCGCCAAACGAGGCAGAAAGGCGCTTGAAGAGTCATTCCTAATATCCTGAGTATCATGTATGAAGTACAAAGCCCCCTAGCTTAGGATCTAATCTATCGACTTTGACTTATTCTTTGTATGCGCAAAAATAATACTTCAAAGGCAGTTGCAAGAAGACGAGTCACGTCATCCGTGACTCATCCGTGATAGTCCTTAGCCTAAATCCCAGGACGTAAGACAACGGGCACAGGCGTAATTACCTCCGTTTTTGGCACAGTGATGTGACAGATCTTCCCGCTCTCGACTCAGCAGAAATGTTACCATTCTCTCAACACTGTCTGTGCACCAAAAGAACTTGCTAAGTAAGACTCTAGTAATGCTGAAACAACCACAATTTTTCCCAGTGTGTCTTGACCACAGTGTTGGAGGATATCAACTATCAAGTCAAATTTTGCTCCATTTGCATGGCCTTTTGGTTCATCGCTCGAATTGCATTCATCCAATAGTACCATAACATTGATTATAGGCAGTAAATACAAGAATATGTTTTTTAGTTAATTTTTCGTGGGGTAAGAATGTCACAACTGCGAAAAAAAATCGGTGTCTCAGGCAGCCGAGCTGTCTCAAGGAGCGCGTGATGACTGTAGTATACTCTTAAACGAGCCTCCGGAGTTCTTGGATAATAGGTTGAAATGGCGATCGTGGTGCTTGGATCAAAGATCATGAAAGCTTGCCATTTGGCCGTAGTGAGAGATAACAAACTTTGAGTGAGCGAATGGCAGAGATGGGCGGCACGGTAAGTAGAGAAATCGTGGAACTCTCGAGGTCTTCCATCCGAGATAAACCCGGGTGCCTTTTAGGTCGAACAATCACCATCTACCTATATGAAGATAGTATCAACGGAATTCGTCTTGTAATGAGTATACAAATATGAGAAATACGACCTACAGTTCCAGCCAAACAGCCACATCATAGTACACCTGATCGCCCCGACTGAAGGAGACTCAAATTTGATATAGCAGTGCTAAGGCGCTTGTCGATGTGCAAGATGGTTCGTGTCGAGTTCGTATAATCCATGTACATCCTTCATATCAGACATTAGGGAACTGCGGGTCGTAGGATGGTGTAAATTCAGATACTCTTACAAACGGAAATTGTTGTCTCCATAATATATGCAATCAGCCAATGGCGGCTTATATTGTAATAATAACAAGAGCGGTAAAGTACGACCAAAGGTAACTAGTGCTACAAAACCGCGAGACCATAAATGAGACTTATTTTCAGTCAAAGAATTATACGTACAGTAGGTTAACTTGAAAACACCACCCTTGTTTCCAACTTTGACCGTACCAGAAGCAACAGCTATTCTAGCCGCAATAAGCACCATAATCCTCGAATTATAAGCCTGACCGTAACGTTCGCGTGAGGAGTCTGGTTGCGACCGTTCCAAGCTGAGCATACGTTACAGAGAACAAGGTTTGCTCTGCGAGGAAGGATTTTTGGTAGGGAACAGACTCGCAGTCAAACATGTTGGTGCTATCGTCGCTCGGATAGAAGGACGGTCGAACGCTGAAATCCGAACCACTGGATGACTGTGTTAATCTTGATTCGCATTGCAAGGGAAAGTCGATTTCAATGATCTCGGGGTACTATTACACATGTCTGCGAGTAACGATGATGCGAGTCATTATTTTGAAGATCATAGGTGACAACGTACCCAAATCGGGGAGGAAGGTAGCACAACACCGAAAGTAGTCGTTATCGAAACCAGTCAGTCTGGTCGTGAGCTAGTGGAGCAACGCGTTGAAAAGGCTTGATGGGTTCTCCAGCTAGATACTGCTCGTTAACCAAAGGACGAAAAACTCGAGAATGCGGGCTTGAAACATCTAGAGGCAGGTAGTAATCCGTCGATAGGGACAGAGGGTTGAAGCACTTGACATGTCGGATATCGATGACGGAGGGGGTGATGAAGTCGGATGGGCTATGTAATCCAGCCTGTGTCGGGCTTCATCGGGAGCGCCTCGAGCTTCGAGTGGATTGTTGGAGGCTACACCGTCTTCCGGGAGCTTTCGGAGAATCGTTGATGGGGTACGAAGATGAGAGGCCCAATCGCTCTATGAAGCCTTCGTCTGAGATACCGAAGGAAACGTGCGAAATGGGTGGGCCAGATGAGAGACATGAGAGCTGAGGTAGTGAAGGGAGACTGTTACTCACAACAGCTGCTATGAGCCCTGAGAGAGGCGGTCTGCGTAGGCAGAAACTGATACCGCCCTTCCGAAACCGCCCAGGGGAACCATCCGGTTGTGGAGGTGAGCAGAAGCCACAGTCCTATTCCAGCGCGAACTTCCGTCAGCGAGCACTACGTGAAGATTAATCATGTGCGTACATCAGCGACGGCTCATATTCAGGCTGATCATCAGGATTCAGACGACACGCAGAGCGGCCTCCGGCTCGTTTCTCGGTCAGATCCAGGGATAAAGTTCGTCTCGACATACAAGACAGCTGTGGTCGGGAGAAGATGAGTCACTTCCTCCAGGCAGTTTAACAGGAAATGAACAGACTCTGTGCAAGGCATAAGTTGACAAAGAGACGCTTGGCGGGACATCGAGCATGATTCCCACAGTTGCAGAAGGTCTGGGCATTTGTGACGTCACAGTACCGCGTTGTGGCTTGCGCGTTCACTGCCTAAAGCACCTCAGCAGAACCTGTCAGACAAGTGCCAAGGCTCTGGAAGAACGAGGTCGTTTTCTCTCGCCCACCATCCTCGCTGGACCAATGCCACACGCTCAGAGCTCCTTGCAGAGCCCACTCCCGGCCGGACCATACTCAATCTATCGTACCCCCCATCGCCATGAGCTCATTAGCTCCCTCTTATGAACCTCATTATACCATGACCGAGCTACTAGTCAACTCTCCGTCTCACCCTTCAGCTTCAGACACGTCATCACGGTTTGGCCCGAAGAAGATCGTGTCGTTTGCCCCTTGGGCTCACCTCGTGCCACCTGCCTTCGAAAATCGTGGTTACAAAAGCCCGTTGATCAGCGAGTTGGATGAAGCCGCGGGCAGGGGAATACTCGAGTTAGAGGACGAACTGACCATGAGGAGCCGACTACGGACGCGATGAAGATGGGACAGACAGCACGAGTCGCGCTAATCCAGGGCTTCGCGTTCGTTCCATCACTTCCTTCTTACCATCGCCGTCTGCCATGACGGCAATGGAGGACATGCCAGCACCAGCTCCGAGCCTCCATGACACATACCAGGCCACCTAGTAATCCCGGTAGAGTCTGCACCAGTAACCTCCGAGTCGGATACGTCGCATTCAAGAAGAATCTAGTGTGCGTATTGCCGATATGTCGCTCTCAGATTTTCGACCGCTGCACAAGTGCCGAGCACCTCCCCTCAATTCTACAGCTACCTCGCGGACCGATGGTCGTACGAAGAAGATTCAAAATTTTCAACGAATCTCAACTACGTTTCCTCCACTGCTCAGACACGACTCACAGAAGCTACAATTGACCTATCATCACCTGTATCCTAATCGCAACCTCTTGTCATCTGCGAGCCCGAACGTGCCAACAAAGTGAACGGTGCTAGCCTCCTTTGGTTTACTTTTCTGGAGCCATACTGCGGACCAATGAAGGATTCCATCCGCTTACGAGGTTTATGTTGATACGGGAGTTCAGTGTGATTTTTTTTCCGAGTGAGCATGATGCTGCGTTGAAGAATGTGTAGGATTACGGTCTCATTCAGACACGACACGGCCTCTTATCAGCAATCAAGATGCAGGTTCGCATAGCGCCGAGAGTTAAATCAATCCTGCTCTCGTTCATACGCCTCTCAGAGCCCTCACCACCCACGACAATAGTCCTCATACGTGCAAAAATCATCGGTAATGTTCCAAACTTCAAACGGTCCTTGGTTCGCAAATTGTGGTTTGGAGCCACATGGTGCGATGGGTTTTCGGATTGGTAGATATCTACATGCATTGAAGTATCATATCAAATGTACCAGTTCCGCACGCACTGAATCAACTGTGCCTTGAAATGCATCGAAGCGTGTTCGTTAAAGCATTTTCTCGATCCCATGAACTCTCATGTAATGATTCCCCACTATCCCAAACTAAATTCAGGAAGAGTCTCCAGCTCGAATGCTGCAAGCTTCCTGAGATTGCCTCATCCGCCAATTCCCTCGGATAGACTGACGTCAAGGACGCAAAGTCTGAGGAAGGAATCAGCTCTAGATAAAATACAAACGGTCCTTTTAACGAATACCTTGGTCCACAACTATGTGCGCCGTGCGCCAAATGCCGGAACTATAAACTGAGGATGAACTTATCAACGTAAATGATAACGTCTGCCGAGACCATAACAAGTATAGCAGCCGTCGGCTGGCCTAGTAACATATCTTGTGGGATGTCGTTCCTATGAGGATTGCAAGAAGCCGTAAGCGACTCTGGAACAAAGCTATCCAGGTCCTATAGTGAATGGGCCGGTGGATATTTAGACAACAGGTTATTGAGCGACCATGATACGCAGCATTGATGGTGCTGTCGTGTCACATGTCCTAATGAAGAGTTCATGCTTCTGGTAGAGCGAGGTTGATCGAGCAGTGAAGAGATGTCAACGGCGGTGAGGGCGAAGTAGGGTGCGAGCGCGGTCGAATCCAACGGCCGCAAGGCGTTAAGATCAATGGAAGATGTCGACGAGGAAGTATGTGAGGGCAGAGTTCGGGGCACCGAGATATGAGATAGAGATAGATGATGAAGGGGAGTGTGATTATCAAAGAAAATGGATAACGACTTTATGGGTCTGACTGCACGCAAAAAAAAGACGAGAAACAGGGGTTTAAATTAGCTGAGAATCGACTACAAGCATCCCATAATTCTCAGCTATGTGGTCCGAGAGTGTCCGAGAGAAACGGCAGGTTAGCCAAACTACTTAAGGATATCTCAAAGTGAAGTCGAAATTTTAATTCTCAGTGTTGCTCTGAAACAGAATCCGAGCACAAAAGTCCCGAGCGTACCATATGACGATGAGAGATAGCTGAGTTGACAAGGAGAAGAACCAGGGACCTAACCGAACAAGGATAGAAAATGTAGGAGTCCAAGGCTCACTGAAGGTATTCAACGGACTAGGAGATCCCGAAACTGCCTTATAGCGCACGCCTAGTGGCAGGATAATTCATCACAGGAGGCGCCCTGATTAGATAGCGGAGGAGGTGGCGGCTTTGGTGGTGGAGCTGGCGCTCCGACGTAGTGTGTGATCCGAGTTTTGATCGTCGGTGATGCGAGTTGAATGCCAACGCCCGATTCGTGAGCAGATGACTGCCCATCTCCACAGCAGGCTCTATAAACTAGAAGGCATTGAGGGATCCCGAGACCCGATATATCGAAGGAGAAAGTCAAGGAAGTCAGGATTACATATGCGTACTCCGGCACGTTCAGAGAAAGAAACACTACATCCTTTGAGGATGGGGTCATGCGAGCAATGATTTCATGAATGATCTCAAAAGGAACTTGGATACTAATAGTTATTTTCGTCTCCATAGCTATCGGTTCCGGGACTCGGCTCGTCACGGATCAAGTAGTTCGGCTCGAGCAAGAAGCTTCCAAAAAGCCAGCACCTTAACAGCGGAGAACCTTGCAAGGTCCAGGTCCAGCCCTGTCCCACTCCAGAATATTGCACTGCCTCCGACAAATATTCCGGGAGATTCCTGACAAGTTCCGAGAAATCAACTTCTATCGGTCATCAAAGACTCGTGATTTGCGTGGCGTACCATTTCAAATTGGTCATCTGGATTATAATCAACGTCATTGGTGAGAAGAAAGGATGTTGAAGGTGCCTGGGTGTATGGACTATCAACAGATACGGGGAGCTGCATCATTGTGCCCGAATGCTAAGTAGAACTTTGTTCGCTGGCTTTGAATGGGTATTTTAATATTAATAGAAAACCCACTCGTGTGATCATGAGGCATTTCGGCCAGGGATTGAATTTCGCCAGTGTACGGCTCTACTCGGTGATTTCTTGCTATCTGGGGGGAGGGGAGTGGTCATTCCGGCCAATACCTTGCAACCGGAAACAAACGGCGAGTGCAAGGTGAGTTATTATCGGATGGCACCGCATAACGCGGAACTTGGAAGCATACGAGAGTCGCTCATGCCGAAACAACGAGGAGAATACACTATCGATGAGCCCGGAGGCAGATGGTATAGTCAACACTGACATGCTTTTTCGTCGAATCGTATGTGATGACAGAGGGTCAAATAACCGGCCGACATGCAACAGTGTTTGGGCAGAGCTGTCAAGTGAAACGATGCATATGATTGGTTGTTAGGACTAAAGGGTAGACTAGAGATACTTGGTGGGTTATTTCAATAAATTCGCTCAAAAGAACTCAGATATCAAGGCGGTAAGGCTGTGTATATGTGTTGTTTTATTCCCAAGTAGAGAGTATCTCTCTGCGAGAGGCACTGCAATTATATGCCAAAGAGACACAGTGAACAGGGAGGAACTAACTTAGGGTATGAGAACCTAGGTCCAACGAGTCATTTGGCGGGGTTCTCGAACAAATCGTGTTCGATGGTGTAATGTGAAAGGTGGCACTGGGTTAACCTACACCCCGCAGAAACCAGAAAGGGACGATACTCATGTGCGCCGAAACAGGTAAGGCGTCAATCCACGATCCGACTGCTAGATATCCATCCGCGTGCCGAGTATAACAACATATTTAAAGAACCCTCCGCTACGGCTCTTTTCTGTTATGCACATTTCATATCCCGAATGTCTGCTACCCAACAAACTAGCCCCGTTGACGAGCCTGTGGCTGACCAAACAACCCCCGCTCATGTAGCTTCTGGTTATTTTGCGTTCGCCAACATTCGTGGAGTTGTGTGTCTCGTTCAAGGTACACCTTCACCGGGAGTTTCTCGGATTGAAATATTGAATAACAATACTAGTGTCTACCGCTACACCGGCATCCCCATTAACCACTATGGATGTCAAAATTTTCAGACACGAGTTTATCAACATCTTCCGTTTCGCTGAAACTTGCACACTACACCCTACCGACATCACTATACTCGAAAACATCGACGACAGTCTCAAGCGCTACGAAGAAGATACAGGCACTGTCTACCTCTCAAAAGAAGTCATGAGTCGCCTGCGCAATTTTACCGATGCCCGTTTCTCTATGACGCAAAACAGAGACTTCGATATGACTCATGTTTCTCAAAGAAGGACGTAACGAGGATTGCCTCATTATTTCAGGGGGGCAGATGGAAGATGGCAGATTCTAGGATCTGGGGATGATCGCTACTCTGCGAGAACTTCCATTGACCGTAATTCAATTATGACTCCATTCCTGTGTCGCGGCTACTCAATTGCGAGGAAAGAGCTTGTACTATTTATTACTCCTATGCTCGCTTTGGCTACGTTAGTTTCCCATGCCTGCTTATTGGCCATTGCTAACAATTCGACTCGGAAAATTCGATATTTGTACTTGTATTTCAACCAAGTCTCGCATTTCAGTGCTCTGTAATAGTTTTGTAATTTATCCTCTGTAACCCCAAAGCCATCTCCATCACATACCTTGATCCTTCCGGTCTCTGACCCTGTTGACCGGTCCCTCGTACAAATTACAGATAAATTGTTACCCAGGCTACTATCACTAGTCAGAGCACATAAAATATCTCGCTTCTACGTAACGCAGCGCATAACAAAACAAGCAACTTACAGCTTAAAGCTTAAATTTTCCTTTCTCAGCTTTGCACAATGGGGGATCTAAGCCGGATAGTGAAAGAGAAGCCTTGATCACTGGTTAAACCTTCCTGAAATAACTGCGCTTCTTTGTTCGCTAGTGACTCCTCCGCCTGCCAGGCTTCCAGAGGATTTCTAAGCTTTCTAGGCTCGAGCCTCAGCCACCTGCTTACTTGTCCTCTTATGACTCAAGAGACGCTGACCATCCTCGACATGAGCTCGGAGGCCCATAATCACCGAAAACATGATTTACCTGAACATCCCATGAGTCGTTCAATCCTCGAGCAGGCGGCGTTGCCTGCTCAGCAAGTGGCCATGACAACG
Organism: Leucocoprinus birnbaumii; assembly: GCA_027627405.1. NCBI lineage: Eukaryota > Fungi > Basidiomycota > Agaricomycetes > Agaricales > Agaricaceae > Leucocoprinus > Leucocoprinus birnbaumii. The sequence goes on along the minus strand of JANIEX010001008.1, from coordinate 3,023 downwards.
GACCACTAAATCTCTTTGATTTTATCTCTTGATTGCCTACCATCAAGAGCACGCTCGGCTCGGACCCTGTCATGTTCTTGGAAATATTCTACCCAATTACTGAGGACTATTTTGAGCCACCGGGAATTTGGTGTCTAAATATAGGTCCGGTTTAATTCCAGCATATTTATGCGTGATTTTGTCAGGTGGGAGCAGTTAAAGACCACGAGGATCCGACTAGCCTAACCTTTGTGAAATGAAAGCACGGAACTTCGTGCTTCTGGACACCTTCTGAATATTCTCTGCCGAGTACTTCCGACTAAACGAACTCCTGTGCACTCCGTTTCGACTGTAATCTAGTCATATTCTTTGTAATCGACCTTGGATTATTGTGACCCGCCCTGGCCTTTCGACTACTACTCGTCACTTTGGCGCAATATAATTTGTCATCCTCTGCCATTGACTCTTGGAGGGTTCTACACGTTCATCCTTCCGTAGCTAAAAATAATTATCTCCTCTACCTAGATTCTACCCAGAGTGGAAGTAGGACCAAATTCAGGGAGCAGGGCTGTGATACAGTGCGTGTCTCCTGGTACGCGCTGCATGTATCAACTTTCGAGCTTGTGAGAAATGCATCAGGATATCACCAGCGGTGGGAAGGGCTTGAGGTAATCGCTCGGCTCATGTTGGAGGACCGGACAACTCGGTTCCCTGGCTCTGAGTCAAGTCGGCATCAGAAGATCCTCGGCATACAGTGTTGTATTACTGGCAAAACTATACCTCCTTTTCTCAGGTGCCGAATATCCAGTAATGACTCAACAGTGGAGATGGCTTGGAAAATGATAGAACTAAGATATGACCGTGCGAAAAGCCTGTGGTCCATGTATTCCCACTAGTACCTCTCCGTGAGAACATGAGATCCATGGTAGTATGTACTAACAGAACCCGGTTGGTGCGGTGGAAGACGCAATGCACACACCAAACATCTTCGATCAGTCATCCGATAAATTCGTTGAAACGCCCACGACCCTTCTAATCTCGAAAAGTCTGGACGACTTCAACTACTATGCGGTCATTCCGGTTTGTATCCGGTTTCCACCCAGCCACTAAGTTTTGGATTCAAATTGACACAAAGGATAGACAACGGCCTGTGAGTACAATTAGGATCTAGACATCTTCTCAGTAGATTAAAGCATAAGGAACAATACCGGAGAGGAATGCGAGGTTGGCGGTAGTAGTAAAAGGCTCGACGATGCGTTTCTTCATATCAGAGCCAAGGTACAGTAAGATCTCAACTTCGCTTTTTCAGCTAAGAGCGTTTGCATTTATTTTCGTAATGATCAGCTAACCGCGTGAGAGATACGTAATCCCTATATTTTGTGCAAAGTGCATGTATTCTTGCGTTTGATAAAATAATTGATTGGCAGACTGGGATGTAGCTGTTGTCACTCGGAGGAGAATCAGGTATCAGCTTCTGGTATGATGAGAACCTGTGCTATAGGAGCATCCAACCGTGAAGCACCTGTAGAGTACCGCTGTTGATTTTACCTAGCGCTCATAGCCTTCGAGTCTAGGTTGGAAATAAATGTGCGCGGCGAACGACTGTAAAGGAAAAACGCCTCAAACGAGTCCGAGGACCGTTTTTGTTCTCATGAGCTCACGCAGCGTATGAACGGCTGGAGGCATTTAATCTACTTCAGAATCAGATGATGATCGGCATCTGCACAGTAACAGGCGGACGCACATTGCAACCAGGGGTAAAGTGACCAGTGAGAATGTTTGATTTCTAGCTCAAATATATCTTATGAGCAGAAGCTGATGGTGGTCGCCGAAGGACGTTTTGCTCATAGAATGCTTCGGCGGTGTGATTAACGGAATAGAGTAGTACTGCTTGGCGAGTATTAAAATGAGCACAAAAGAGCTGCTCGGTCTGATCAACCATGGAGAGTAGCCAGTAACCTTTCTCACTAAGGTCGTAAGCATCGTGTCAATTCAAGTGGTACGCACCAGCATATGAGAAGCAGTTCGACAAACCGCGGCATTGTAGTTGCTCTGATTGATAAATGCACCCTGAATTCTAAATCACAGTCATCGGGAAGTATACTCATGCGGGGCAACCTGGGAGAGCATACGAGTATGCACTGCTTGTGCAAACTTATCTAATCATGGTTTGAGATATGGTCGATCCAGGCTAAGTGCTGATTTGCGTTGTGTGTCCTGAGCTAGCCACTACAGATACGGCACCCAGAGGAAAGAGCCGAAAGGAAAGCCCCTGCACTTCATAACTGAGTTAGAGCCACAGACGTCAGCTGCGACGTGAACTATAGTAAGCCCCACAGTCGGACGTCATAAAGTTCGTCGATGACTCAAATTCTTCCCACTCGAATTGAAACTTTGCTTCCTGCCCTCACCTATGTCGTACATGACAAATCCACTCGTCGCTGGTGCGTGAATAACCTGTATCCGGAGGTGATAATAACTGTCTCGTGTTAGTGAAGCTGAACAGAGAGCAGCTTAATGGGAGCTATGAGTGTATGAATCCCGCTGCGACACAGCTCTCAGTTCGCGGTTGTTAATTGTGAATCTTTCCTCCCGAAGCGATCTAAGATTATGATCAGCGGTGAGCGTATTATCATTCGACCGGTATTGCAAGTAGTACCTGCGACGCAATCTGGCATGAAACCCCACTACCGCTTGCAGGTGCAGCGAGCCTCTTGATACAGACATCTGAGTGACCAAGATCACGAGAGAGCCAGGTCGACAAGACATAGATTCTGAGTGATCATAGCCGTGGTAGATACTAGAAAATTGTTGAGTCGAGACTCGCAGCGGAGTTAGATCCCCGCGTAGAAGATGCCATATTTAGCTCTCGGAACCGACTGATCAGGTGCACGTAAGGGGTTTCGGACGGCCTTTACACTCGAAGCACTTTTGATTTGGGCATCTATCAGAACACATTCCCATGTCTGCGCATGATGGAATCCGAGAACCAGGATAATTCAGCCACCGATGCTGGCAATTGCGTAAGTGTGAATTGTATTGAA
>JANIEX010001007.1:0-15048 GCA_027627405.1 Leucocoprinus birnbaumii | reverse complement strand
GGTGTGGTTCGGTACGATCTGTCGGCGTCGGTGGGGGAACCCGAGTCATAGAGCGCGCTTGATCGACGTTAGGCGAAAAAGGATGTGGGTATGGACCAGGACGATTTTGAGGTTCAGAAAAGTGAGTATTCACAGGTTGTGCGAGGGAGGGCGTTATGGGAAATTGATACGTGGAATCGAAGGACAGATATTCAGGCGTGCAGTAGGGTACATTCATCGAATCGGTCTGTGGAGGCGGACATAGCTGTGATGAAAAGACATGGCTGGACGTTCCAAGTTCAAGAGGGTGAGACATATACGGAGAGAGTGGCGCATGGGTGGCTGTTTGAGGGAGAGAAGACTGGGGATCTGGAGGCGCGGTCGCTGGAGCGAAGTTCGTCAGGAACGGACTCAAAGGAGTAAAAGTGTGTGGCTCGCTGGGTAAAAGGAGGTTTTCAATGTGTTGATGTACTGGATACGAATCGTGTGCACTCAGCGTACTCCGATCAACAAACGTTGACGTTGGGATATGAGACGACTGAAGGCTTTGATATGACTGCAGTCCGGTCTCACGCGGCGGCATTGATGGGGGAACAGGAATTACAGGACGTGATACATTGACGTTATGCAAATGAGGGGTTGGGTTGGCAGTAAAACAATCTTGGGGCTCGGAAGAACGATTATTTACGGGCAGTGTGAGCGAGGGCGCTATAGGAGCTTGAGACGCGCACGCGGGATATAGCCATTCAAGCATGGATTGAAAGACTGCATCCGTTGAACCTTGAGTGCCGAGCCGGGAATTCGGCGCGGGATAGAAATCCACCAATCTACGAGACGGATCAGGCATTGAGTTTTCAAATAAGCTATCCAGGTCTAATCATCACTCTCGGAATTAGTAAACGGGCCAGGTAGCAACGACGAGCATGAAGAGACACTCACCGGATCCGCCAGGAGAGGGATCATTAATATTCATTGATGGATTGAGTGTCGGGGAAACCTAGGTTTTGTGACTGATGCGGGACAACATATTCACGAGAATGGGGCAGAGCCAAGGAGGATGGCCTCTGACTGGTAGGAGCTTCAGGGATTGAAGGTTGGAGACAAGGAGACTGTGTCGGCTCGGAGAGTTGTCTGAAACGTGTGAGAGAGATCGCCATGCTGAGGTGCTGGGTTGATACTGGGGGCCGCCTCCGTGCTGCCGCAAAGAAGTGTCGATACCGGGAAAGAAGAGGACCGATGGTTCTCGTATTGCTGTTGTTCGGACCGGTCGGATCGATACGCCTGGGGAATAGGAGCCGTGACACGTGACCGATTGACATGACGCGAACGGACGAGTGGTGGCCTTGACGGTGGGTAAAACGATGATGTTCCACGGTAGAACGATTGTCGGTATATGAGGGCGGGACAGAGACATGATATACGGGGACGGGATCACTTGTGAAATCGGGTCGTAGAGATTGAAGAGAAGCTGGAAGCGGTTGAGCTGTTAGGACGGGTGGACTTTGCAGCGCGGCTCCACCGATGATTTGAGCACTCTGGCCTGCATGTGACACCTGTGGAACGACAAAGGAGGAGGAGGAGGACGGTTGGAAAAACTTGGTATTTCGGTTTCGCTTCCCCTCTATGGAATCGATTCAGGGAACTCGTTGGTGGATGTTTGATTTAAGGAGCAGGCGGGTATGGCATGGAAATGATGTGGAAAGCGCGGCATCTTGGGAAAGGGAACGTCGGACACGGCGAGCGGGGGAAAGCAGAAGAAGGGCCAGACATGTACAGGCCAAGACAGCGTGCAAACACACCCTCAAGTAAGGCTGTTAACATCCCAGAGACGTCGCTGATGCAGGAGTGCTAATCTTGGTACATCCTGTGCCACTGCCCATAAAGAAGCTCCCGGCGCCAGTCATAAGCCCTGTTAATTTCCAGTCACTGCGCCGGTGAACCAATAGATACTAACATGAATATATACGCGTCCACAATAAACAAAGACATGTGACGTCTAAGTCTAGAAAACAAACAGCTCGAAAGCAATACAGAACATATTATTCGTTTTAAAAGGAAACAACCTGCACTTATGATGCAACTGTTAGCTACGCCATTCTCCCCCGGGGGGGGGGGGCATGGAGTTGACGTACACACAGAGTACATACCAGCTCCCATGCGCTGTCGTGGCAATGCCGTGGTGCTTTCTTCCTCAGCTGAACCTCAGGAGCAATAGACAGCCGCGTGCTGACCTTTGGGTTGTGACGATCAGTGAACGCTTGACAGGATACCAAAAGAAGCACGCAAGTACTAGACTTATGTCGGCCTCAGGGTGAATAGACAACCTCGTTGAGTCCGGCAAAGCTATCAGATTGGAGCCCGGCGGTAAGTCCAAATCTCCTACTTGCAATCGTTCGCGTCTAGTTCAACGGTAGTCTCAAATGTCTAAAAGGGGCTCAAGTCGACAACTCACCAATGAAGCCATTGATATGCGTGCTATTATAGTGTAAAATCCCCAGCGGAGACATGCATATCAACGCATCCAAGATCCGACCCATCATCCGAAGCGTCATCCTCTGTGAATCCCTTATCCATTATCTATATTGAACTGTATTACCGGAGCAACATATTCGCATACATGGTCCACATACATACCTCAAATCCCCTAAGAACCTGAATGACATGGTCCTTTGTAGGCATGGATTGATGAGAAGCCAGACGCCTCATCTCCGCCCTTTGGGGATCTCTTGGGTGGACCGAAGATGAGAAGAGAGTACGAAGGAGAAAGTGAGAGTCGAAGGTGGTGGTAATGAGTAGGCGGTTGAGCTGGTGAACAGATGAGATGAAATGATACAGATTCAAAGATGGTGGATAGGGAAGGCTGGAGGGACGTTCGGTTCTTTGAGAAAGTTGCGATCATTGATGCGTCTTCTCCCACGCTCATTTCCTGCCCCTTTGTTCCTTACCCTCGCACCACATCCTCCGACGACTACACACAATCTTAACGACCCATTGACCTCGTTCCCGCTGCTTCGGCCCATGACGACGACAGGCCTGCTCTGTGGGCTGCTACGCCCAGAAGGGAATGTTTCTAGACATCGAGGTTGGCCGTACGTCTGTCGCCCCTACTGTTGAGCCCCAGAACTACCGCAAGTTCTCGAGTCCCCCTTTGCGTAGAGAGTGGATGGATGTGACCATTCGAACGTCAAACACACTCTCGCCTTTGGTCGCCAAATGCTTCTCTCGGGCGCCTGGGGAAGACATTCGCTTTGTCACTTCCCGAGTTCATTTTGCTTGGCATCGTTCTCGCCATCGCCGCATTTCTCGACTCCATCTAGTCAACATTGCTCCAGTATTCCTAATGAAAGCTTACGGAACGATATCCATACGGAGGTCCCGGGCAGAGGAAGGTGATATTTGCTGGGTGGAGAGAGGTTCTGGGGTGGAGGAGTTGGTATATGGATTAAAGCCGCTGCTGAGATTGGGTTTTCAGCGGCAATCCCCAGCAGCTCACTCCACAGAGATCTTGCCCACGCTATCCACAGTCGTGGTCCGTCCTCACGCTAAGGAAGCGCTGGGCTCAAAGACGCTGCAGCGGTGACTCCAACATCATCAATGTCAGTAAAATCAAGTTCGTTCTCGAAATTCATATCACACGCAACTCAGCTAATCGCCCCATTTATCCATCTCAGATACGTCATGTAGGTTCTCGATCATGTTGGCATGACCGAACCTCATCCCGTTCCCGCTAGTTGCAAGTTTTCCACCTCTTTGACCCCCTTCTCCGAGAAGTATCGCGTCCGCCGACAGGGTATACTATCTCTGTCTCCACGCCACCGAGATTCAATTTCCAAAATTTGATCTGGTCTCATCGCTCGAAATGGTGGACAAACCCGGTATCCCTCACCTTCAAGCTGATAAACACATCATTCAACGTCTTCGCGGGGTCATTGAGGACTCTCGTAGGAGAGTTGGCCATCCTCAAGCATCTGCATCGACCATCCGCGTGGATAATTAAGGCGGAACAGCTCTCGCTCTCAGCTCGTCAACTACTCCTATGCTAAGCACATCGCCGTTCGTCACAATTTTAGTCGGGACCGTATTGAACTTGGCCGAGAAAAGTTCCGATATGTTTCCGCGAACAATATGCTTACCTTGTGAAGCCTTTTCCCTGCGAGTTCGTCAGGTCGTAGGCGCTACATAGGTACTAATTGAGAGAGTGTGTCGAGAGTTGACACTGGGAGACTCTTGATGGGTTTATTCGACTCGTGCTATGATCAAGAGAGGGCAAGAGTAAATATGTCCCATTTGGTCCGTTTTTTATTTATCAACTAGTTATTATTACTCTTTAGTGGATCCATGTCGCCGACTGCCGACCAGTAGGCCATATTATCTAATTCTATGTAAGCTCATCACTTAGCATGTATGTTCATCCAAGAAACTCTTCTTCATCATCTTCACCTTCACTTTCGTCTTGATCTTGATCTTCTACCTCACCTCTTCATCGTCACATATTCTACCTCTTCTACGTCTTCGAATCGAGCGCCGCATGGACAGTTGCCGGTCGGTAGAGGCTGTAGAAGTAATTAATGAAAGTTATCAAGAGAAATGTAAATGCAAGTAAACACGAACAATTCCGTTCTGGTCGTATCGCACACATAGGTTGCCTTTCTCATTTTGACTTAGAAACACCTCATCGTCTCCGTGGCCTAACATCCGGACAGGTCCGGCTGCTGTACATCCAGGAGCTGGACACTGCTGCCTTCGAATAATCCTGTTCCGAAATTCAACTGGAAGCTGTATAGTCATATTATAATTGAACAAGAGTGCCCAACATCGCTAGTGAGGAGTAAAAGGCTTACATTTTCCCTGAGTGACCTCATCTGAATTTCCGGAAGAAGAGGGAGCTGTTTGCCCACCAGGCCAGTTATTCTGAACATTTTCTGAAAGGGAAGCTTTGACATGTATTCAGCAGTCGGAACGTCAATTGGTTGCATAGGCTGAGCGAAAAGTAGCCAAAAGATGGACACAGCATATAGATAACGCACTCTTCGAGAAATTCCTTCGGGTAAAGTCGTACCGTCAGGAAACTCGAGCTGCGAAGAATCTGAAAAGGAGGTCCAAATTAAAAAATGCACTAGACAGCTCTTCCCAAACCCCACCTTTTGTGTGAGAGCAGACAAAATGGTACCACTCAAGGAGCTCCTTTCGCCTCTGGGACAAAAACTCTTCATAGATACACATAGCTCCCGACCGCTTACAATCCTTCAAATAGTCACCAAATGATGTGTGGTAGAAGCGCCATGACAAGCTGGGCTCCATGGGAGTGCCTTTCAACTCCATTACAGATTGGATGAAAGCACAATACCGGCGAAGTTGTTGAAAAGAAAGACCTAGGAAAGCGGTGGCTTGCTTTGGACGCACTTGAATTGAGCAAACGAGCACGATTCTTCGGACCATTTCCAGCATGTTTGAAGGGACGCGTTCCATAATCAGGGTATAAAAAAAGTCCATCTCCGCTAATGGGTTATTCGGCTCTACTTTCTTTGAAACGTCGCTGATAAATCTCAGGACAATTTCAAGTTGATCCTCAGGCCCTAGCGAGTTCTCGTTGTTGATGAATCGTACAATGGTCGCCACATAGATCCAGAGCCCGGCCGTTCGCTCAACCAGGAGCGCGAGCACTTTATCAGACGGCCAGGCTTCGGGGAGCCCGTGGCTCTCGCGCATCTTCGCAAACTCATCGGTCAAAAATAGGAGTATTTCGTGGTCGATCTCCCGGGAAACGGGAGCTCGATACAATAGACAATGGCCGATATGGCGGGAATGTTCATCGTTCGGATAATGGGATCCTCGGGACGGCTAGTGATGAACCATCGGAAAGGAGTGGTTCTATTCTGGGCGGAAGTAGCAATGATCCGAATGATCTCGCACTGCTCCGCACTTCCTCGACACTCGTCAAGACCATCGATGATGATGACGTGTCCCTCAAGACTGGTCCTGGCCGCCGCGTCAAGCTGCCTTAGAGGGATGACAAGAAGCTCGTCGAACTGCGTCGAAAGCATCTTTGTAGTCAGAGATTGATCCTTGCGTAACCGTTCGTCGATTATGTTGGCGAATTGTTCACAGTGGGTGGTGATTTGGTAAACGAGGGAGGGAATAACACGTCGAGGGTCATCACGATCTTCGTGGGAACGAGAGAAAAAGAGTGTAGCCAGGAGTTTATCAAGAAGCTTGAGAGCCTCTGCGGAGCTCTGGGCAACAGCGGTCTTCCCAATTCCAAATGGCCCTTGCATCCATAAAACAGGTTCTTTCCGCTCCGACTGCCCAAGCGCCCAATTGGTGATCTCCTTAATATATTCCTCTCGGGTGCCGAGATGGCATTTTGGTGGAGGATAGCGAGCGAGAGAGTCGTGGAATGCATCGGGCATCGAGTTTTCGAAAAGCGTTTTCAGGCCTGGACCTGGATGTTGTTTGAGGTATGTGCCTCTATGCGGGGGTGATGAGACCCACCTGTGTTAAGAGGAACTTCGTTTCGGAAATGGGCGTTAGTGATGGTAAAGTCGTGTGCTTGATAGAATTGTCCATGCCAATCAGGATTTGTGCGACCTGCCGCGGAAGTGTTGGACTCGTGTACTCGGACTAGTTGAGGAGTAGGGCTCTCCAGAGGGGTGGATACACGTGATGGTACGGTTCGGGGCGGTATGGGGGGTGGAAGTCGAGTAGGCGCCAAAGGTTTAGGCCTTGGAGGAGGAGGTGGAGCTCTGGGAAATAGAGAGTTCTGTGGTGGAGACAGAATTGACGGAGCTCGAGGAAACAAAGAGCTCTGGCGTGGAGGTGGCGGCGGAGGACGTCGAGTACGTGGAGAGGTAGGGCATGGAGGTAGAGGCACAGGCCGCTGCTGTATTACCTGCTGTGTGTTTGAAGGGCTGTCCTTGGGGCTCGAGAATGGATCGCCATCAGCCGGGGCAGTAGACCTTTCTTGAGGCATCGTGGATAAACGCAAATACAGCAATATAGCTAGACTCCTAGTCGTGGTAGAGTACAAAAAGGATGTAATCTCCACGCCGGTGATTATCGATGATCAACAGACGCACACGGTTATTGTTGCCAATCTGAGTGAACTCTTGTACGAGTCTGTCTCGGTTCCCCTCATGTAATTGATTCTAGGAATACTCTGGTGGATGTTTGATTCGAGAAGCGAGCGGGTATAGCATGGAAATTGGGTGGAAAACGCAACATCCTATGTGAGGGAATGTCAGATGGCTGCAAGGGCAGGGCGAATTGGGGAAGGCACAAGAAGGCCAAGACATTTACAGTTCAAGACAGCGTGCAACCACACTTTCAAGTAAGCCTGTCAACATCCCAGAGAGGTCAAGATGCAGGAATGCTAATTTTGGCGCATCCTGTGCCATTACCCACGAAGAAGCTCCCGGCGTCAGTCATGAGGTGACCTGGGTGCCGTTGCATCTTGAGGACGCTATCCTCAATGACCACAACACGGACAATGAGATGGGAATTTGTGACCCTGCGCCACGTATCACTGTGCTCAGTAACCTGAACGATAAGCACGGTGCAGAAGAGACATCGATAGAAGAGTTCGGAACCAGCGATTGTGATCGAGCACCTCGCATGGCGTGGACCCGGGAAGAATGCTAACGGCCAGTAGGCTAGGAATCCAAGACTATGGCACCAATAAGATGCGTAGCGGACTAACAGACACACGGGGCGAACGACCCAATGAGTCCCGTGTCAAATCAGTGAAAAACCAGTGTCACAAAACGTACCTTGCCATATAAGGAAGGTTTCGTTTTGTAACAATAATTCGATAGCAATTTGACATGCGTTTCTTTGGGTCGTTCGCCCTGTGGACAGTCTCCTGAACGTTCTTCGGTCAGCTATGAGTTCCAACTGAATGTGAGTGAGGAGCTGGCAGGTATTGATGGATCCTGGCTTGGGGGTGATCAGGAGGAGAGAACAAATGCAGACCATAGCCTCAACACCAGACGACCCTCGCGAGGCCATAGCCCCAGCTCTGAGGACTGAATGAGGACCCCCACCGACTTGAAGGTAGGCCTTTATGCACGCGGAAACCAAAGTGGTCGCTTCGTGGAACAATATACTTACACGTTCAACTTCCGTGATTTCTGACTGGCGCTAGTACTATATCTTCTCTCTGTAGTACCAAGAACCAGCAGAATTACGTCGCCATTATCATGCAAAGACCGCGAAACTCGTCAACGATCTCACTAGCCAACACAACTGTTTTGAACGACGACGCAGACCCCCTCTAAGCCAAGAACAATGGGCTCATAAACGTCCCTTCACAGCCAATGAAGGCTCGCATACTCTATACCCAATGAAACTCGACCTCACATTCGGCGTAGACCGGCTCTCCAAAAAACGACTTGAAGGAAGGGGAGAGTAATTAACGAGCCTTCCCAATCCTATTCCTTGAGTTTGAACGCCTCAAGCCGCAGTCGAAGCGCTACCATGCCATCAACTAGTTGTTTATTCATCAATAAGCACACCTTCATCCGAGAAACTGCTATAGCTCTATTATCCTTCGTCCTCCTCGTGATGATTTCCCTTGTTATTGCCTATGTCTCCGATTTACGCGCCCCACATGGACACTCACTAGGAGGTAGCTGGAGAGAATTGACTTTTGGGGCCATGAAAAAACCCAATGAAAACGCACATCTTGGTCATCTCCAAAACATAGATTGACGCTGTTGGCGTCACTTGTACCTATAATCACCTCATTATCTCCAGAGCCGAGTATCCAGACTGGGTTGGTTGCTGTACATCCAGGACTGGGACATTTCTGGCTTCGAAAGACCTTGTCGCGGAATTCAATTGGGAGCTGTAAGAGTAAAATCAGGGTCAAACGAAAATCTTGAATGGCGTTGGCGATGAATTACATTTTCGCGAAAACCTTGCACTTTGTCAACCTCCGTATACGAATATTCGCCTTGTGGAATGAGTCTAAGCATTTTCTGAAAGGGAAAATTTGAGATAAACGCAGCAGTCAGAAAATCAATCTCATGATCAGGCCGAGCGACAAGTGTCCAGAAATTAAGCAGAACACATCTATAATGGAGTTTGGTGTGATTTCCTCGGGTAAAGTTGTACCCATAGGAAATATAAAATGCGAAGAATCTAAGGAGTTCGTTATTACAAGAAGGGTCGAGTAACTGTTAGAAAAGCCGACCTATCGTATGCGAGCAGACAAAGTGCAACCAATCAATGACCTCTTTTCGCCACCGAACCAAGAAGTCTCCGTAGATACACATAACCCCCGACCGCTTATGATCCCGCAGATAATCAACGAACGATGCGTTGTAGAAGTGCAGCTGCATGGGGTCAGAGGAAAAGTGATCGGAAGAGGAGCCTCGCAGCTCCATTACGGATTGGATAAAAACACAGTATCGACGAAGGTTTTTTGCAGAGAACTAGAGTCGCGACAATGATAAGCGTAGAATATCCCAGCGAATGAAGGAATAAGATTTTTTGGATCATCTCCAGGATATTTGAGGGTACACGTTGCATAATGAGGGTGTAAAAGAAATCCATCACTGCGAAGGGATTGTTCGGATCGACTTTATTCAACACGTCGCCGATGAATTCCAATACAATCTGCAGCTGCTCCTCAGGGCCTAACGAGTTCTCGTCGTTGATGAATCGGACAATGGTCGCTACATAGATCCAGAGCCCTGCTCCCCGCTCAACGAGGAGGGCGAGCACTCCATCAGATGGCCAGGATCCGGGGAGACCATGGCTTTCGCGGATCTTCGCGAATTCATCGACCAAGAATATAAGGATCTCGCGGTCAATGCTGCGGGAAACGGGGAGTTCCATGAAATAGACTGCGGGACATATGGCGGGACTGTTCATAGTTCGGATGATGGGATCCTCGGGACGGCTGGTGATAAACCACCGAAAAGGAGTGGTCCCATTTCGAGAGGAATTGGTAATGATCCGAATGATCTCGCACTGCTCGCGAATCCCTCGACATTCATCAAGTCCATCGAGTATGATGACACCCCCATCGAGCCCGTTGACTACAGTATCAATCTGGCTCAGAGGTATGACTATGAGCTCCTCGAACTGCGTTGCAAGCGATTTTGTAGTGACGGCCAGGTCGTCCCTGATACGAGCGTCAATGATGGTGGCAAATTCTTTGCAAAGAGTAGTGATCTGATAAACAAGGGAGGGGAAGACGCGCCGAGAGTCATCGCGATCGGCGTTGGAACGCGAGAAAAACAGTGTTGCAAGGAGTTTGCTAAAAGGTTTGAGAGCCTCTGAAGAACTCTGTGCAACAGCACTCGTTCCAATTCCAAAAGGGCCTCGCATCCACAACACAGGCTCCTTGTGCTCCGATTCTCCAGTGGCCCAGTCCATGATCTGCTTGATGTAGTCCTTCCGGGTGCCGAGATGGCACTTCGGTGGGGGGAAGCGAGCTGCTGAGTCGTGGAAGGCGTCGGGCATCGAGTGTCTGAGAAGCTCTTTGAGGGCCTGTAGTTGTCATAAGCTCCACCATTCCAGCGCCGGAACGAGGAGACGCACCTAACCCAATGAGGGAATAGTCGTTAAACTGAGAGTTGCTGATAATAAAATTGGAAGCCTGATTGAATGACCCAAGTTGACTGAGGTCTGCGTGACGAGTAGTGGGAATACAAGGTTCGTGGGTCTCACTAAGTCGAGGAACATGACGTTGTAGAGGGGTCGATAGACGTGATGGTAGGATGCGAGGTGGTGTGGGAGGTGCTAGCCAGGTATCGGAAGGTGTAGGTTGTAGCAGAGGTGCAGGGTTTGGGGATTGAAGAAGAGGAGAATTCTGGTGGGGAGGCAGAAGTGACGGAGTTCGAGGACGCGGAGAGGGCTGACATGAAGGCGCCGGTGGAGGACGAGTACGTGGAGGGGTAGAGCTTGTTGGAGATGGAGGCGTGCGGCGTTTCGCTGGCCGTGTGTAGGAAGAGCTATTTCTCACGCTCGAAGATAACGGAGAAAGCGAAGAATCGGCTTGGGCAGTGTGTTCGCCTTGAGACATTGCGGTAGATACAAACAGCAGTGATATCCAGGAAAGGGGGTTGCGGGAGTTAAATGCCGTGATTGATTATCCACGATTAGTAGACGCGCATGGTTATTCTTGGCGCTGCTTCGCGTTGGACATGGGAACGGCCTGACAAGAGCGAAATTCAGGTCCAATCAGTAGACGGCTGACGAGCCTACTGCGAAAATTCGGACACCATCTCTGCCCCTCTCTCCAACAAGAGTGAGGTGGCCCACGGGACCGAGGTTGTCATCCCGTGCAGATGTTTGTCACTCTGTTTGTCTTCCCGGCCGGCTTCTTCCGAGAGGCTCCGAGACCTACGGTTATAGCTTCGCACAATGCAGGCATCGCGTCATGCAAGGCTTTAACAGTACTTTCCGCCATGATTCTCTTCTAACGTCTTCATCTGTAGCTATACCACTGCACTCGCTGGTAGTATTGAGCTAAACTACATTTCATGTTCTTACAAAGCCTCCAGAACAACATACGTCTAGTGAAAATGCATTCAGCATAGTTTAAATTTTCTAGGTCGCTATCCAGTTGGTGAGAAGCCTGAATTGCCTATGTCAAATCTCTGCACATTGTTGTCACCAGGGTCATTGTCAGCAGGTCGAGAAAGCGCCAATCGACATCGACACAAGGCTTACGTTGATTCAATTCATCAATCGTCTATTATTCTGGTTCAATTGATACATCTTCTGGCTGTCTTCAAGTGCATCAAATTCGAGGATTATTCGACCAAACAAAATCAATTACACAGGATGCGTAGTCGGTGTTGTCAGTAGGCACATTCATGCTTTCCGGAAGTTGCAGTAGTTCTTGACTTCACATCCTTGAAGTTGGAATATCCTAATTTCATCAATCTATCTCTTCATCCGTTTCAGGAACATTGATGGAGGGCAAGGGTTTTGAGACTGTCGAGTCATAGACGAGTGAGTGTTTCTTGTGTTATAGACTCATATTTTAGGCTCGCGATTTCCAGTATCCGCCATTTCGACTCGCATCAACTCATAGAGCCAGGATGAAGGCCCGAGGGAAATCTCATGTGAGATATCCGTTCGTAACCATCACTCCTACATAGGAGCAGTTCGACTATATCACTAGAAAGTTGAACGCCGATATTTGCTTTAGTACGGCTAGTGACTCCGACTAGTGAGCTGAAAGCACCTTTCGTAATCTGTATGACAACCAACTTGTCATGACATATGTTACCTGCGACATCATGCGACTCTGCTGCTTTGTTAATCACAATCAACACTTCGACGTCGCTAATGTCAGTTGACCATGCTCATCTCATCTCTCATTGATGGCTCTCATGGGCACTCCACTACGAACGGTTGTGACGATACTTAATACCCACAATATCTGACCATGAGACTTGAAGCACCTGGTCGCTCTTGTGGTTGGACAGCTTCAGGTCTTCACAGGCGCCTATAGCTGTTGATGCTTCTCTGGTCAAATGAGAAAAAAATCAGGCGGCACATTTCCACGGTTTCCAAAAGTAGCCGGCTTGGCCTCAATTCCTCGGTCGCCGCACCTCGTGGAAGAGCTATTCCTCTCTTCGAAGCACTATGCTGATCTTCTAACGCTCTTTGGCTAACGTCATCTTCAATCAATCTCTCATCGACTTTCCCTCAATGGGACAGGTTGTAAACGATAAATACTTCAGTGTAGTTCGTCCTAGCTTCAGATACAGGCTACGTACTCGGCGGCTTTACTTCACTTTCTTGCTAAGACATGACGTCGGACTTTCAGCTTCAGAAGATGATTCGCTTAGCCCTGGCTTCTCTCGCTTTCGCTCCGGTATGCTATGCAAGCCTTGCTGGTATCCAAAACGTCTTCACGTTGTACGTTCCAAGCTTTGCCCAATACCCCCCTTCAATCATCTGAACTCTTCATAGCGGTGATAGGTGGGATTCAATGAATCAGAAGTGAACCTAACTTATGGTGGGCTCCGTTCCTCGATACAGCTATAGTGCGTATCTCCCTTCAACACCTCATAGAGTGAAACTAATCAGACCTTTTTAGCGACAAATGGTTGGGGCGGAACCGGCGATCCCCTCGCAACTCACTCTGCTACATGCTTTTCCGCTGGTCCCCCCTGGTCTGAACAGTTTGCCCAGATGATAGGAGCGACTCTGTTTGATGCAAGTACACTGTTATGGATGAACGCTCCCACCAAAGCTCAACGGAGTCCTCTAGCTCGCGGTCAGCGGTGCAACAGCTGATCAGAGCATAGTCTTTGCATCACCTCTAGATTTCAGGGGTCAGACAACTGCTTTCATCCAACAGGTCCCCCCGACTAGAGTTCCATGGAATAGTACGAACTCACTCTTCACGGTATCATTCGGAAGTGAGTACGGCAAAACGTCAGATGTACTTCATTCACCGTTTGATCACCTCAGCAAACGACGTCAACAACTCGTTCAGGAATACGGCCGGAAATGGTACTGACTTGTATAATCAAGACTTGACCTCGTATTTCGCGACAGTAGACAGACTTTACGCAGCTGGTGCCCGAAAGTTTGTCTTCAACAATGTTGTCCCGTTTGATCGGGCTCAGATCGGTGTCGGACAAGGCGCCACCTTACAAGAGAAGATGAAGGTAGGAGATTCCAGACTTGAAGCAGCGAGTCTCTGCGGACTGTGATCACTTAGCAAAGCATTCTGGAGTTCAATGCTCAGTTGGCGGCAAAAGCTTCAGCTTATTGTGCTACGAAGACTGATATCACAACGTGCTTGACCTTTGATACTCGTAAGTCCCTACTCGGATATCATGATACAATGTGGTTGACCTCAGAGCTGCGCAGACACCGTGTTTACAAACTTGATGAACAATCCTTCCCAGTTTGGCTTCGCAAGCGCAGATGCGTTCTGCCAGACCTATGCCAACAGGTTCGACTGTACAGTGAACGAGCAAGTGGACACTACTTGTCTCGGGCCCATTGATGTTTGTACGTATCGTCTGCGCATGATCAACTCACGCGGTATCCCTCATCATGATCCATCAGATATCTGGAAAGATGCGCTTCATCCTTCTTTCGCAGCGGACAAGTTCTGGGCACAAGGGCTAGTTAGTCAACTCCAGTGATTTATCATCATCTGATATCAAGGGTGATGTATGTGTAACTCGGTCTCGCGGCGTTAAGCAATATAGTAACATCTCTCGGATCGAACCTAAATATCGTCTGCTGTGCTACACAAGATGTGATGTATCATGAGTAGAAGCTTCAGAGTATGAATATCCTCATACATCTCAGCCGCATCGCGACTTTTGATATATTCCATGAGCATGTTGAAACAGCCTTGCCCTTCACCCGAATAATGATACAGTTAAAGTTAAAGAATAATAAACAGCTCCGCCGTCAGAAATCCAACATAAACTATCTACCATAAAACACAATAATAGTCCTCATAAATCACGAAAAACATAACGAACAAAAAAAATGCACAATGCTCATTATCAGCTGCGTATTGAACCCAATCCAAATCCAAATCACGAATCCATAGAACTCCGATCACTCAAGACAGATCTAGACACATACACCTTCAACGGCTCCCCATTAGTCAACGAAATAGACCCTTTCTCGAGGTCCATCGATCGCATTGTCCAGGTATCGTAGCGACTAGCTCGGCTGGGCCGTCTTTCGAACATCATTTCGCGGTTGAATACGACTTCGTTTGGAGTGTGATTACGACGACGCCGGCGACGGATGAACATGAAGACGAGGATGCAGACAAGCAAGAGTGTCGATAAGCTGATTGTGAGCCCGATGATGAGTGGTTTGTTTGGGCCAAGTGAGCGGGCTGCGGACATATTGTCGGGCAGCTTAGTGCTTGGATTCGACCTGCAATGAAAGAAGAACATCAGAAAAAAGTCGATGGATATGACATGGTTTTAAAGTTGACGAATAGCGTGAAACGACTCACGCACTGCCATCCCCTTCCGATGAAGCGGCGGTCTCACTAACTGGAGGAGCCCCAGCAATGGTCATTGAGGGGAAGCTCCCGGTACTGCTGAGAATCCCACAATCGTT
>JANIEX010001006.1:0-15060 GCA_027627405.1 Leucocoprinus birnbaumii | reverse complement strand
TTTTCCTGGCCAGAATTCCGACGCTACCCTCAGCAGATATCTAGCGATGGTCAGCGAACCCCCAGTCAATCCAGAAACACTTCTCCGATTAGCATATATAGTGAAAAAGGTGAAAGGTTCAGTATATCCCCTTCCTATAGTCGAAAGCGGTCGAGATCTCCGGGAAAGCGGGACGGTAGCCAGGTTCCGGTCTCTTTGTTCGAGTCGTCTTCTATTCGGAAGTCAGCCGGAGCTTCTGCTGCGCATCTTGCGGCTTCGGAGAGGAAGCGAAAGCGGGAGAAAAGATTCTCTTGCGATGTTTGCGGTGATAGTTTTACAACCAAGCAGAATCTACAAAGTGAGTGCAGCCGTTGAGGGTCCTTTCCTTTCAAAATCGTCGATCTGAATCAATTTGAACAGACCATATGAACTCACATTTAGGATTGAATCCGTATCTTTGCCCTATCTGCCAGAAGTCATACAGGCATTCGAGGTCCCTTAACCGACATATGACAAAGGAGCACAACGGCTTACGCGGCGACAGCTCGGGTGGACAAGCGTCATCCTCCATGAGCTCAAATCTGCCAGTATCGTAGCCGTATATCAAACACTCAGTAACTCTTCTTCCCTGAATATTCTTTAGTCGTGCATATCTAACGCAGTTGCTCTCAGCTTTGCTCCCAGACCTGACCTTCGGAAAACTCCCACCCTTGTATCACATGTATTTCATGGCTGTACCATAAATATCTCTCATAGACTCTGCATTTCATAAATATGTGATTGTTAAATACATGCTACATTTGAAAGAATGAGATGTGACATGTGCCCCCTCTGTTTTATCAAGTCCTAGAGACATCAGAGACATTGAAAGATAGTGACGCTAGCTGGGCTGGGCCAGCACTTTCCATCATAGGAGGGGGACATAAATCTGTACAGGACAGCGTTCGTTCTGTTCATCCATAATGAGAGCACCTCTATCAGGCACTTTGCCGCAAATCAGGACTGGAGTGTCAGGTTTATCCTCCTGGAGGGACCGAGCGACGTCGATCAATTGGTCCATGCCCAACTCATGTGTACGCCATGACTGAACTGGCTGATGATAGGGTCAACGAACATTATGTGCGAGGATTGCAGAAGGGAGTTACCTCTGAGATGCTCGATCGTGAGCCCATAGCCGCCTCGATGTACAGTGCTTGGTTCCGATCTTTGGTGTCGATGGACTCTATTGAGAACGACCCCAGAGAAACTTCCTCCACCAAATGCCGTCGTTCGAGCTCTTCTGGAGAAGCCTAAAAGTACAGGCATATCAACCCATCACTGCTTTACATACAACATAAGAAAGTGATCTACCTTCCACAAGGCGCGAATAAATGCAAAAAAGGGACCCAAGTGGTCAGAAGGCTTAGTGAAGTAACCAGCAATTAACTTGTTGAATTTGACGGTCTCAAGAGCATCAAGACGCTCCCAATCACTCAGAGAGACGCTTCCAAGCATTTCAGAGCTCGGGAGACTGATACAGGGGCAGTTAGGCACCAAGAAATGGGTCCAATGGAGCCGAGCTTCATACAAGAGTCCCGACTCGAATACGCTGGTCTCTTCTAGAGGGAGGTTCTGTGGTAAAGGCCATGTCAGAGTTATTCGCCGGTCTCCGAGAAGCCTGTGAGTCGAGTGCATTATATTTGAAAACGGAATAATCACCTGAATCCGAGCTATTAAGCACCTCATTGATTATTTGTGTGTAACGATTCCAGATGTAGGTATTTACAGAGGAGAAATCGATGATGGAATGATCGGTAGAGAGCTGATCGCCTTTCAAATATTCAGAGAAAGAAGAATGGAGGAACTGTATGTTCCGCATGTGGGCAATTTCGGGCGGCGGGATATCCAAAACGGAGTGTAGATGGCTGAGGGCGGTGTATACAGCGTCTTGAGTCAACCCTAAAATGTTGGAGACGGCATACAGAGAGTATCCAAATAAGGGTAGGTCAGCAAAGAACCGTTCACGTAGAAGCAGGTGGCCCAAGAGCCTCTGCATGTCGACATGGGCCGGTAGTTCACGGCTCAGCTGAATGACTATCTGTTTGTAAAACACATTGAGACCGACAAAAGGGTGGTTTTCTTGGCTCGTGGAGGAGCGTTCAATCATAGAAAGTACAACCTCAAGCTGGAGAACAGGATTACGGATTTTGCGGTCACCGATGAACTGGAGAACGTCTCTTCCAAAGACGAATAGCCCCGATGCTGCGTGGGCCACCGTTCTGAATTTTCGTTCTGACGGCCAGTTGGAGTCACGGAAGCGAGACTGGTACCGCTTATAGATTCCACGGAAGCCGGCTCTAAGGTAAATCTGGACGTCCTTTCGTGCTTCATCATCATCAATGGGTACATGAACTGGCCAGTGTTCGACTTTAATCTCCGAGAAGGCCGATTTCAAGTGCTCCTCGGATCTGCTTGAGACAACCCAGATGATAGGGGCAGCCGGATACTTTTGAATGAACTGGGCGATAAGTTTTAGAATAAGGATCTGAACGTCCTCCCTGGACACACTCTTATCTACCTCATTGCTTCCACACTGATCCAGAGCATCCAATGCGATAAATGACTCCTTGTATCCATCGAACACGCCCTTGTCAATGATAGGCGTCGTGATAAAGGCACGGAACTGTTCCGAGATGCCGCTCTCGAGGAAAGAATTGAGCGCAAATCTTTGCTCCACTAGGTATTTCCGGTATAGCGGATTCCATTGAGCGATCTGGTAGGCGATTGTCGGTAAGATTCTGGTGGCACGACCTCTTTGGGCACTATAGAGAGGGAGGAAAAGAGCCGCTGCTCGCATCAACTGATGTTCGTTCTCCGCAATCGTTTGCATGATAGCCGACTTCCCAACACCAGCTGGCCCGAATAACCACAACAACCTTTGATTTTGCTTCATTAGAAAACAATCCCGAATGTTGTTGAGTAAACTGATGCGCGTCTCTGGATGGCATCGAGGTGGAGGGTCTCCCCGTTCGCTGGACGTCAATCCTGCATCCAGGATCGCATGCCCCCGAAGCTGGTCCATTACTGGTTATGGTGAATCTGGTTATACAGTCGTAATAAAGACGCACACACCTCTTTCTTCTGCTAGTGGTGACATCCCGGCGACAAAGACAGAGTTTTGAAACACAAGATTGTTCGCGCCGGGGAAGTTTCCCGAGATACGGGAATTGTGTATAACAGAATGGGTGATTCTAACAGTTGAATCGGCCGTGGTTGGTTTACTTGGCTCGGCGGGGGATGAGCGTTCCATATGCGTCGTCTCTAACGGCGACACGATACTCGAGGTCGTGTTATCTTGAGAAAATGCTAGTAGTTCTGCGCCCTTGAGCTGTTGAAGATTAGCCAATGATAAGTCCTCTATCATTTCTGGCTTCTGTAAACAACGGATGGAGTGGTAGGGACAAGACAACATGCACCTTTCTTCATGGTCTTTGAAGACGACGCCATCTCACTGGGTGGCGTAATCTTGCGCTCAGCGACACGCGTGAAGCTCCACTCATCTTCTACCACGACATTTCTGGGTAGAATATTGTTCTCGGGCTGTCGAGCTTTAACCAATGATAAACTGTCCCAGACATCCTGTAGATGACGCAATGAGATCTCACCTGTTTTTCTCCGCTTCGCAGGAGGATAATCGTGTTTAGGCCCGCGTCCCAGGGAGTCGGAAGAGCTTGACGACAGCGTAGCACTCTCTAGTGTCAGAATTCATGTTCAATGAATTGAGACGATGGGATTCGGTAGAGGACCTACCGTCCTGAGCCAGTGCATACGGGCTATGTGGATCGGATAAATCTGAAGGGGTTTGTTTCCACTGAACAGGCGCTTTCATTGTACTAAGCTGTTGAACGTAATTGGAAGAAACCAAGTACGCTAATGACAGCTGGGGCTATAGAAGGATCAGAGAACCACATTTGTCAACAAACAAAGAAATGATTCCCCACGCGAGCGGTTGTCATCACATAGGCGCGGATGCACTGGGCCAAGACGACCCAAAACCATGCTTCTAGCACGTGAGAATTTTGTGATTGACATTGTCGGTGCTAGCCCCGCTGCCAGCCCTGTGCTCTGATCCTTACAGCAGACTCTAAACCGTGCTCCAACTCTTCTCATTACTTCTGAAGCTATGGAGCCGACACCCTCACCCCAAAATTCGTCCACGGCGTGAGTAGAACTCCTGCGTTTCCGAACCATCGGTTCAACACAACTTTACCTGAACTTTACCTGCAGTGCCTCAGCCCTTCCTGCTGCTTGTGCGGAGGTGCGTGTACTTCCATAATTGAGTCATCTCGCTGATTCCATTGGTAGTGTAAAAGCCTCAAGATCGAATGTGACCGTCAAACACCTTGCAGCAACTGCATCAAACGACATACGGTCGATAGATGTCGTTCACTTGGCACGGAGGTGCTCCAGCAGCCAACTTTCACGCGCGGACTGGACCCTAGCACGCTGAGAGAAATCAAAATTTCTTTAGCACGGCTTGGCCTTAAGCCCGAATCATTGACAACACCGACTCACAATGAAACCAATCTTGAAGATGAACGCAGCGAGAATAGTATCCCCAGAGAGATTGCCTGCCTTCAGCTGTGGGATGCATACACTCTGAATATGTCGTTCGTAGAGGTCGGGATGTGTATATTGACCAATTCATCAGTGCCCGATCATATCATGCTCAATGCCATTCTCAGCGATCAGTCACTACCGCGAGTATATCCTGGGACACGTTTGTCGATTATGGAAGAAATCTTTCACTGGTTTGCTCATGAAGGCAAACGAAAGCTATTATGGTTGACTGGTTTCGCGGCTGTTGGCAAGTCCACGATTATGCGTACAGTCGCATACGACCAAGTGATTGGGAGCCCGATTACCTTGTTTATATCGGGCGACGTCCAATGTGACGATTCTACCAAAGTATTTCCCACCATCTCATTTCAATTCTTCTGCGCTAGCGAACTTTATCGCACATACATCGCAGAAAAAGTATACAGCAAAGTGCGGCTTCCGGAAATGGGTGTAGAGGAACAATTTTATTGGCTATTCTCAAAACCGTTTGGGGAGGATCAAATATTTGGGGAAGGAAACAAGCATCTAGTGCTTTTAGATGCCCTCGATTTTTGTAGATCGGCAGGCTCTCAGTCTGCGACAAAGGACTCTGCGTCGAAGGATGGCACACAGACCCTCATTATCACCCTCATTGCACGATTCATTCTCGATTACCCTAACGCTCCTATCAGTTGGATCATCTCGAGTCGTCCAGAGGCGCATGTCAAAGCGGCATTTACACACCCCGCAGTACAGCCGAGCTATCAGGAGCTCCATGTCCCCATCGACGACGAGAAAGCATGTACTGATGTCCGACTCTACCTGACAGATTCTTTGAGGAACATCGGAAGATCGCATCAGCTTCCTCCTGACTGGCTGGCTGTTGAGACAATTGAAAGGGTCGCGAAGGCCGCGTTGGGCATGTTCGGCTTCGCGAACGATGTCGTTGAATTTATACGGACCAGTTCCAAACCAAACGAGAAAATTGAACATGTGTTCGCTGCGATCAGTGGATCACCTATGGCAGTTGGCACAAATCCCTTCATATCCCTCAACGCATGTTATTCTCAGCTCATGTCTCAGATAGCTACCGACGTTCTTCTGGACGCGCATAACATTATCGGACACATGTTGCTCCGTGAAGGCTTCATGTCGAACAGCCTTTTCCTTCGTTATTCTCTCTGTTCTACTGCCAACATCCTCGGCCTCGAGCAGCACGCCGTATATCGAGCGTTGAATGGGCTTCACTCGGTCCTATACGTTCCACCGCCCGAAATCGCCCATAAAGAGCATATTCGCATCATACACCCCTCCTTTGCCCATTACCTGAAGGATGAGCGTCGTTCGGGGAAATATTGGATCAACCTTTCTATGGTGAACAGGCATATATGGGGCCGCTATGCCAAAATATTGCGCGAAATCAATGGCCGCGATAGCTCGAGCACGCACCCCACTGTTCACCCCAAACAACATGTAAAAGATGTGTCATCCGGGCCAACTTCCAGAGAACCTGGTCAACCTCCGATGTCTCTCTCGTGGCCCCTGAATGGATCCAAGTTTGAAAAGCGAAAAAGTATTGCCAGCCTCATTTACGAGGCCAAATTCCATTGGGCGCAATTTTTGATGCCTGGTTGTCCCTGTACGACTGTACCAACCCTTGATTCTTCAGTACCCATCACTCCCATTGAAGAACAGATTAAAACCCTCGCCTCTATGAACTTCGAGAACCTAGAGCGAGGGTACTTTACTGAAGGCTCCGACCATATCCAATGGTTTTTAACCTATGTCCTTAATATATGGCAGGTGATATCCTTTCTTCTCTTTGATATTTCTGCCAGTATGTGACAAGTCTCACGACAGTCATCTCGAAAGGCGTTAGAGGAGAAGGGTGTCAAAGAGCGATCGCTCGCCTCATGTCTTTGTAATATATCACCCGACATCGGAGCTGCAGCAAGCTCTTGGGACGTCGGAGCGAGCCTTCGTGCATCTGGCCTGGTACAGCGTGATATACAATATTCACGGGCATATCTCTTAATCGTTGAAAAGAAACGCACTGGAGATCGTATGTATTTCTCTTGTTCTTTTTCTCTATTTTGTAGTACTCATAATTGCCATGGTCGATAGCGACGCCAACAGCTACAATACCTGATCCACCGCCGATATTGAGTGATATTCTCACCTCACCGACAGCCCACGCTCGATTCAGAGTTTCAGGGAGCAGGCCAAGCCATGAAATTCCCTCGTCCGAGTCCGAAATATACTCACTAACTCCTGCCCATACGACTCATACTACCTATATGCGTTTGCTCAGCAAACAATTCCCCTGGTGTATTGAGATCAAGTCTGAGAAAGCAATCATGTGTGTGGATGTCTGGGATGCGATCTGGGATGCGCTTCAACAACCGATGCTGGATTCAGAGTGGGGAGAATTATGTACAAGGGGAGACGTAGGGAAGAACCACATCGAAAAGATCCGAATGGCAAACAAGAGGCGATGTGCTGAAAATTCGCTCGCAGATGAGAGAATTTTGAGATGCGACTATCTGGGAGAGGATATATGGTTCCTGGGGTTGGAAAAAGATGAAAGTTTTACGCTCAAACGGGCCGGTCGTAATTGGCAATTGACAAATTTTCTGAATATTTCGAAGGACGTTATTGAGGTTACTTGGTTGATAAAGCTGGGACAGAGCTCGTAGTCATAGTACATTCACAGTATTGATTTAGTTTAGTTCTAATGTCGCGAGGGCCCCTTATAGCTGCGAAAAAGAGGGAATTGAAGAAGTAATCTAAGGTTCCGATATTTCCGGCACCGATAGTCTCAAACTTTGATGAGGATCCGAAGGGGTCCATCCGGAAATTGTCTTGGAAACTACGTATATCAATGAAAAATAAAGCCAGATTTTTTTAATCTAGTCCTAGACTCTTACTAGTGTGTCTACATCAAAGATCAAAAAAGAGACACACGAAGAGTCTGACTAGAGGAGACTATCGGCGTGGGTGAGATATCAATCCGTCAGTCCAGTGCATCACAATTATTAGTGCCCAAATAAATAGATTGTCTTTTAATCTCTTTGTTAGTGCTTCAGACCTTCAACGCCGTGTAAGGAGATTCTTCCCAACTACTAACTACTGAATACCTGAATGACAGAAAATATGTCTACCATTGAGACCATGGTCACTTTACGTAAAGTGTAATTCATCAGAGACGACCGGTGCTTAGCACTTCTCCTACAGCTATGTTCAGGAATTGGTGACAGTGATAAGGACTCGATAGAGGCCAATATTGATAATGATGCTTCTGTATCTAGAGCTCGGCAGAAGTGCGCTCATCGCCTTGGGTTCTTTTTTTTCACACAGAATGCGTAGATAAAATTCCTGATTGCCATTCGGATGGAGCAGTAAGCCTTATATGATTTCTAGCTATCAGCCGGCTAGTAGCATTTCAGAGGGAAATAGTAGTGTCTATAAATTATAGTTTCCTCGTGTGTGATGAGAGCACCCATCGCGGGCTCTTTACCACAGATCAGGACTTGAACGTCAGGTTCGTCCCGCTGAAGGGTCCTGACCTCAATCAGTGCATCCATATCCAACGTCTCACGTATGTACCATGTCTGAACGTGAAGAGAAATTTGAAGCAATGAGTAACGCTTAACTTTGAAAAGTCGTAAATGTTGCCATTTACCTTTGACTCGGGGTTTGATGGTGAATGTAGAGTTGCCTCAAGATAAATTGCGTTTTTTCGATCCCCGAATGTAAGGAAGTCTGTAGCAATTGCGTCCAGTGACATGGCGCTCAGCGGAACCTCTTTCATCACTTTGCGTCGCTCCAACTCCTCGGGATAAGACTAGAAAACAGATCAAACGACCGCGCTTGGGAAGGTATTTAAGAAGTGGCATTTACCTGCCAAAGGGCAAGAAAATATGAGAAGAAGAAGCCAAAATGATCCGAATCCTCATCGAAATAACCACTTATGAGGTGATTGAACTTCACACTCTCTAGGATGTCAAGGCGCTCCTGATCATTTAGAGAAATGCCTCCAAGCGGTCCAGAGTTAGGCGGATTGGCGCAGGGGCAATCACGAATGAAATAGTGCGCCCAGTGGAACTGAGCCTCGTATACAAGCATTTGTTCGAGTTCCATCCTGTCTTCTCGGGAAATAGTGCGAGGTAAAGGCCACGTTAGCGGAATAACTTGGCCTTAGAATAAATGTCAGCGCCCTCGATATATGGACATCTCGATGTAATGGTGAACGATACCTGAGTCTGGGTTTTCGAGGGCCTGATTAATTATCCCAGTATAGCGCTTCCATATAAAAGCATTGACCGAAGGGAAGTTTATGACCGGATCTTCTGGATATCTGGCGTCTCTTAGGTAATCGGGGAACGAGCTGTGGAGGAATGGGATGTTCTCGCAGGCTATGAGCGAGCGCGGGCGGTGGGATATCCAAAACGGAGTGTAGGTGGCTGAGGGCAGTGTATACAGCATCTTGAGCCAGACCCAAGACGTTTGACAAAGCATATAGTGAATATCCATACTGCGAGAGTTTCGCGAAGAATCGTTCACGAAGAAGTAGGTGACCTAAAAGCCTCTGCATGTTGGCAAGAGACACGTGATGGACGGGAGTGACTATTTGTTTATAGAAGGCGTTGAGGCCACCGAAGGGGTGACTTTCAGCGTCTGCAGGTAAAACGCCACGATCACGGAGTAGACGATCTCAAACTGGGAAACAGGGTTTTGAACCTCAGCATCTCCGGTGAATTCAAGAATATCTCTCCCGAACACAAAGAGTCCCGACGTTGCGCGAACGACCTTCTCGAACTTCCGTTAGATAGGCCAGTTAGAATCCGAAAACCGGCTCTCGAAGCTTCGATAGATTTCGCTAAAACCAGCTCTGAGGTAGATTTGAACATCTTTCTGTGCTTCCTCATCGTCAATAGGGACAGGGGGTGCCAGTATTTGACGCYGAATATTTTTTGAAAGCGGTCTTCAAGTGCTCCTCAGATCGACTCGAGACTACCCAGATAATAGGTGCAGAAGGGGAAACGGTGATGAACTGAGTGATAAGGCTTAGGAGGCGAATCTGGGCATTGGACCGAGATACGCTCCTTTTGGTGTGGTTCCAGCCACACTGCTCTAGACCATCCAGGACAATGAAGAAGTCTTTGCCGACACCCAACACTCCCTTCTCCGTGATAGGCGTGGTGATGAAAACTCGAAATTGTTCGTCGATGCTGTTTTCAAAAAGGAGGGGGTCAAGAGAGAGCTCCTCTGCCAAATACTCTCGGTAAGGTCTATTCCATCTAGCAATCTGATAAGCAATCGTAGGAATGACCTGCTCCGCATGGTTTTGTTGGGAGTGAGGGGGGAAGAACAAGGCTGCTGCGAGCATCAGGTGTCGTTCGCTTTCGGCAATTGTCTGCATCACGGTTGATTTGCCCACCCCAGCCTGGTCCATCCACCCATAACAACCTCTCACGGCATTCCTTCAGCTGAAAACAGTCTGCCACCTTGTTTCGTAGAGTGGTTCGGGTATCTGGATGGCATCGAGGCAGAGGCTCACGCGCCCTGGATTTGAGTCCTACATCTGGCATGGCGTGTCCTCGAAGTTGCTCCATAACTTGACTTGCCATCAAAATCGAGCTGAAATCGAGCAATGGTTAGAAGCATACCTTTGGCTTCGGCTATCTGCGCCGATCTCTCAACAAACGTAGAATTAACAATCATGAAGTTGTTTGCACCCGGGAAATTGCCTGTTATTTGGGAATTATAGATAATAGAGCCACTGATCCTTGGCGCAGAATCAGCCGCAACCGGTTGTGCTAGTATAAGCCGCGAGTTTCCTGCAGGATATGTGTCAAGACACGAACAGCGCGGTAGTACGGGAGAAGGATCTCACCCCCTGTAGCATTGTTCGGGGAGGCAGAGCTCATGCCTTCATGGGAGGTTGATGATGGACATAACGCGACACTCCCTAAGAAATAAATCACGCCACGTTGAGTATAGTCAGCGAGCAAAATACAACCCACCCTCCTCAAGGACGGTTTGCCTATCCGCTATGTTAGGGGATGCGTGGTGAAATGGGCTATATCTTTCCATCACTAGTGGCTCTGGGAAAGTAGGCGTCGGGGATATGCTGAGGATATCTGATCCATCAATGAATGACAGAAGAGTCACTCTTGTGAAATTGATTCCCATGAACGGCGCTACAAAGTGACACTGAAGAAGGCTGATATAAACGCTCGTCAGTCAACACAGACTCAGATCGCTCATTCAAAAAGGCAGAACATCAATTTGCACTGCACGGGGAAAGTTTACGATCCATAAGTCCAGTTGACAGTTCACGCAGCCTGATCCCTTTGTGACATTCAGTTGGAGTTATGCTGAATCAAACGGACAAAACTTTGAACATGTCCAGACTGGCGGAAAGGAGAATGAAAAACATTTCATGTGATGCATGGCCGGTGAATTCATAGCGTGTGCGAAAACGATCAAAGCGAAACTCTCCTGACAAAATTCTTCCCCTCCCTCTCTATCTAAGAGCCCACCCAGTCCCTTTACAATAAGGAGACCCGCAGTAGTCGGTGAAAAGGGGAAGATTAGATATTGAGTTTCGTCCTTCGCCAGTGGCGACGCTTGGCGTTATACTGTTGGAAACGAGTGGTCAGCAAGACGCACAGACCGAAAACACAAGCAGACGGGATGATTGACCTGGATCTTGGTATCAGTCTTCAGACGGAACCACTGGGGGATGGGCCTGGAGAGCTTGAATCAGTGCTCTGAAATGGGATAACTGAGATATTCTGTTAAGCACCTGTTCTGACGGCCAGCCTTGGCGAGCTTTTGCTTGATTCGGAAGGTCTTTTGGGACGGCTACGGAGTATCATAGTTTCAGCAAAGCAGTTGAGAAACCCCAAAGCCTTGCTCACCATCGTCGTTGTCGTCGGTCGGCGGGGTCGGATAAGGGTTTGTTCAGCACGCTCGAAACGGTAATACAATAAGGTTCAAGTCCGAAGCCATAAACTGTACAGTTGATTGCCGGGTATGGCTGATCCTCTTCGGCATATTGCTGCCCCGAGTCTCGGCACTGATAGAGCCGAGATTATGCCGAGATCTCATAATATCGAAAATGCAACCATCTTCTCACACTTCCCCAGATCATATTCAGAGATCATTTATTTTTAACTACATTGCCACGACTTCGGAAATAGTTTCGACGACCACGTAGTATCCTACACACGACCTCCAACTGCACTCCCTAGCCCCTCCATCATGCAACTGCTGAACTGGTTCTCTCTCCTTGCCCTTGTCGCCCTCCCTGTTCTTGCCAAGGAGCCTCCAACCAACTTGGTCATCGATACCATATATAAGCCTGCGGATTGCTCTGTCTTTGCAAAAACTGGAGACTCCATTCGTGTACATTACGTGCGTTCACTTTTCTCGAATGTTTAGAGCATGCAATAACCATGAAAGGTCTTAGACGGGAACTCTGTTTTCCAATGGGGAGAAATTTGACTCTAGGTGAGCGCTTTTCTGTTGTACTACTTCAATGTCCACAGAGCTGATTGGAAATTACTCTTGTAGTCGTGACCGCAACTCACCACTTCCCTTGACGCTCGGTGTCGGCCAGGTGATCAAAGGCTGGGATGAAGGTCTTCAGGGAATGTGTGTTAATGAAAAGCGTGTGCTCACAATTCCTGCCGACAAGGCATATGGTGCGCAGTATATTGTTTGTTAAGCATTATCTTGATAGCTAACCTACTGGCAGGCACCCGTGGCTTCGGAAGTGTCATTCCTCCGAACTCCGCTCTCGTGTTTGACGTCGAGCTCATTAGTTTGCAACCCAAGAACGGTGGTCACGAAGAGCTTTAGTCAATTACTCTCATACCCGGGGCCCGGATAACGCATGTTTGTATTTATAATGGGATCGCTGCGTATACAAGCTTTCCCTTGCTATCGCCTCACACATTAGTCCGCTGCGATTCGAATGTCAAGCATCCTGGTTGAAAAAATAATTCATCACTCTTGCTTGGCGACTTTAAATTACAGAACTATCGGACGATATTAATACATAAACAATCAGGTCAAGATATCAAGACGTCTCGACTACTTTCACGATCTTGATGCTCTCTATCTTATTACTCAAATCTCCTTCAGACTCGCTACCTCCACTCCTTTCACTCCGGTCGGACATGCCACCGATCCCGGCAAGTTCTACATCCTGAGGTCGACTATTCTCGCTAACATGTATCGCGTCTTTCAGAGTAGAGTTATGGTGATACGGTGCATTAAAGAATGTGGATCGTTCGCCCTGGTCATACATGCTAAACTGTTGATCGCGTTTTGCAGAGGACCGGATGAGAATGATGTTGAACGCAATCCCTGTCACTTGGAACGTCTGCAAAAAGTCAAACAACCAATTAGTCTCCGAGGAACGAACTCAGGATAAACAATTGGACTTACGATATCAGAAGCCGGATACAGTGCATTGCTTTGAATTGCGGCCAGGATGAACGTGACAAGCACGCAGAGTGTATAAGCAGCTCCGGATTCAGCAATGACGCGAATCACTGCACGGAGTCGACGAGGTTGGCCTGAGCCTTGACTGAACGCGCTGCTAGTTGTATAGAACGTTTCGGTCTCCTTCTCGACTTGCCAGATTCGCCACACCAGCACAGCTAGCCAGGTGTTAGTTAGACCATTCTGCTGTAGAGCTGTATAAAGCAGACGTACTGGTTGTAAAAACGTTCTGAGCAGCAGTTATCGCATAGAAGGCCAAAAACCATGGTGTAGTTTTATCAGAAGTCAACGTTATGTTCGTCTCTGTACTTTGTAATCCCATCACAACAAGAAGTCCAGCGATAGATGTCGTGCCCCCGAGATAGAGTATTACGGAAGGCAGAATTATTAGCCACCGGCGACCATATACAATCCAGCATCTGTATATCTAATAATCCGTCAGCAAGAAGGCATCGGTGACTGAAGTCGTGAAGATCTATTACCAAAATGAAGTCTGCCAGAACCATGAGAATGCCTTGATCCGTGGACTAGCGCACCAGTTAGTAAGTCCCAAGCGTTCAATAAAATGGTTGCCTTACTCGAGCAATATCAATCCAATCACTAACCCTCGTAAAAACCTTCTCCGCGTCATCGGATCGAACGAACGCTTCATAATTATGAAGCAAGCCTATTGCGACGTCGAAGGTTGAGATAACGAAGAACACAAATGCCATAATTGCCATCATCCAGCGAAGCTCGTGCGGACGGGCCCATCGTTCATCTCGTCCACTACCCTTTATGAGAAGGGTTCGAGCGCAGAAAGTGCAAGTGACAAGGAATACGCCGTAAAGTAATGCCTGACAGAAATTGCCAGCGAGCTGGGCTGCGGTCATAGGGAATGCCATGCCAAGGGAGTATTCTGCGCGGAAGCGGCGTTTGCAGGGTTGCTACCAGAGAGTAAGGATTGGGTGGGGAGTCCCCCGAAGCTGTTGTATTTATTGCATGCAGTGAGTCAATTTCCTTGAAAGACAGAAAGATACCATCGTAACACTATTGATAGAGATGATAGAAAATCTTTTGCCTAGAATCAAAGTTTGATTGGTAATAGAAGGCGTCGAGCCATCATGATAAACTGTGCGGACATTGTTTGTGGTGGCCGCTATAAAATACTGCCAACACACTACCCTTCAACTCCACAGGTGATAGTAGTTCTGTAAGGCGCTCATCAGTATCGTTTTGTATGTTCCTCGGACTCATAACGGGTCTTGAAATCGCATCAGTGAGTTCTTGGGTATTGGAGACTGGAGAACGTGAGTAGGTGCTTCACCTATTATGATCCGACTCCAAGCGCCTCTCCCCTTATTCAAGCTCTTGGATAACGTCACATTCAGGATGCAGATCAAAGAATGTGCCAAGTGATCATCGCGTCGACTATTCAAACAGTCCCCTATCAAGCCAGTTAGTTCTCATGTTCGCCGCTCACACCACTCGATTGACGTTTCTATTCTTACTTATCGCGGATACTTCTCATGATCCACGACTCGTTTACATTCCGATGATGATTTCTTGGACATAAAGGGACCTTTGGCCGTGCCAAGGCTGTGAAAACTGGGCGCTTGATATTTGAAGACTGGCATCTCTGATTTTTCATTGAGTCCCAGTACCCATGCTTGCCGCTATCTTAAACGCTGATCTTTGTTAACACAAAGCGCATAACATCTACATTCTCCAATACAGAGGCTGTGCATTCAAGCATATCCTGTTCGAGTCCCCACGCTCAGCCATGTACTCATTCAGTTCAAACTTTATATGGTCAGTATTAATTAAGTTGCTCCATCAGCGTTTGATGTACCTACAAAAAAGTGGTGGTACTAATCAGCGTTGGACCAGAGGTGCAAACCGACACTTTTGGACTCGTCTGTTTCTGGGACCTGCGATCCCCACCGGTTCAGCAACTCATCTCGGCAACTTCGCCCTCTTATTTTTTAGAACTCATCGTGATACTTT
>JANIEX010001005.1:0-15062 GCA_027627405.1 Leucocoprinus birnbaumii | reverse complement strand
CGCTTGTCCGTGCGTTCAGAGGGGTGGGTCGGTGAGATACTGTTATTTGTGGAGCATGGTAAGTTGATGTTATCTGAAAATTTATCTCGAACGATGATGCAGGGATCAGAGTGGGAGTGGGAGTTGCAGTGCTATAGGGCTACTGGTAGGTATAGCTCGAGTTTAATCCTCTTCGCTTGTCGAGCTCTCGGCAGAGCCTTCAAGAAGAAGCGATGAAACGCCCATAGCGGAACAGTTCAGTCAGGCTAGCGCCAACTTTCAGTCTGCCCTTTACTGAAAACTGGCAGCACTCGGGTCTGACATGATCTTCTAGCCCCTCCCACAGGCGTTGGCGTTGAACTACACTCGAAACGGGAAATAGTTCGGCAGCAGTGAAGATGCTCACCCATGGGTCTCAACCCCCAATTTTAGTAAGAAATCTGTCACTCTTTGCCAGCTTGATCTTCCGTCGTCGGATAGCTCCTCGATGGGAGTTCTGTCGGAAGAAATTCAGACGACCGTCAGTAAAATCTCAGCGTAGAGTGTTAAGATATGTTACTTTTCCTCGTGGTTGTGGAACTCCGAATTCATGCCGAAAAGGTCCAGCGTTTCTTGAATCACAAGAGGACAAGTCCAGGGGACAAAGAAGCGGGTGGTGGGGAGACGAGACAGTAAGCTTAGAAATCCCGGGGAATCCTGATGGGCGATGGAGTCACTAGCGAACAAGGAAGCATGATTAAATCAGGAAGATTTTGGCCAGTGACCGTGGCTTCTTCTTTCACTATCCGGCTTCCACCCCCCATCGGCTAGAAAAGGAAGGTCAGCGAACCCGCTATCAACATGTGTAAAGTTCGAAAGCGAGAGCTTAAGCTACATGTTGCATGTTGGTCAATGCATTACGTTGAGTTGAAGCGAGCTTTGTGATGTCTCCCAGCAATAGTATGACAGCCTGGGCAACAATATGATCGACAATTCGCACGAAGGATCAGTCAGCCAGAGCGGAGTGTGATCAAGCGATGTGATAAAGATAGCACTGGGAAAGTGGGGGATATGTTACAGAATATTAGACTGTAAGGTGCATGGTAGAAATACAATGATGCAGTAAAAGTGTCAAAATTTTAAAGAGCAGAATTGTCTCCAGCTGCTAGTAAGCAGGCACGAGAAACTAGCGTAGCCGACGCGAGCCTGGTCGCAATAGTAGTGACAGCTGTTTTCCTCGCTAATTAACAGCCGCGGCATGGAGATGGAGTCACCAATGAGTCACGGCCGATGCGAGAGTTCTCGCAATCTAGGGCGCAAAGTAGTGATCATCTCCCAGATCCTAGAGTCCATCGCCCTGCATATCTCACCCCGAAGACCTGAGATCTCCTTGCTACCTCTGTCTCTGAGAAATACGAGTCATATGGAAGCCTCTACGCTGCGTCATAGAGAAACGGGGATCGGTAAGATTGCGCACGCGACTGACAAGCTCTTTCGCAAGATAGACAGTGTCTTTGTCTTCTTCGTAATGCTTCAAGCTGTCGTCGATGGACTCGAGTATGCTGATGTCGGCAGGGTGTAGTGTGCAAGCTTCAGCGAAGCGGAAGATGTTGATAAACTCGTGTCTGAAAATTTTGACATCCACAGTCGTCAATGCAGATGCTGGTGTAGCGGAAGACACTAGTGGTGTTCATAAGTATTCAAAACCAGAGGAGTTGAGAATGGAGGAGTACCTTGAACGAGGTTCACAACTCCACGAATGTTCGCAAAAGCGAAATAGCCAGAATCGACATGAGCAGGAATTGCTGGGGCGGCCAAAGGTGAGTAAACGGGGCTAGCGAGCTGGGTAACAGACATTAGGGGCAGATAATACGCAGAGTGTAGCGAAGAGTCGTAGCGGAGGGACCTTTAAATATGAACCCATGCTCGGCACACGAGGGGAGATCGAAAAGTCAGATCGTAGATTGACGCCTTACCTATTTCGGCGCACGTGAGTATCGACCCTTTTTGGTTCCTGCGCCGGACCTGCGGAGCCTAGTTTAACCCAGTGCCCACTTTCCACATTCCACCATCGAACATGTTGTGTTCGAGAACCCCGCAAGCCCGACTCGCTAGAACAGATTCCTGATACCCCATGTTACATATCCCGTCTCCTTTCACTGCATCTTTCCGGCATACAATTGCAGTGCTCCTCGCAAAGAAATACTCTCCACTTGGGAACAGGACAATACATACACACAGCCTTCCCGCTTTGGTATCTTGGTCCGTTTGAGCGGATTTAGTGAAATAACTCGCCGGGTATTTCTGGTCTAATGGTATTTACAATTACCAACCAATCATGAGCATTGTTTCACTTAACAACCCTGCCCCCAACATCGTTGCATACCAGTGGATCGTTTGAGCCTCTGTCGTCATATCCACTAGTACGCAAAAACACGTCGGTCTTGTCCACTTACAAAAACCCACTGTCCATCATCCGCATTCATCAATAGCACTCTCTCCTCGTTGTTTCGGCACGAGCATCTCCCTTACTTCGCGCTTCCGTATCACGCGGGGCCGTCCAATAATAACTCTCATTGTGTTCGCCGTTTGTGTTCTGTTGCAGGGTATTGCCCGAAATGACCAGCTCCCCGGATAACAAGAAATCGCCGAGCAGTACCGTTTCCAGGCGAAAGCCAATCACTGACACAAATGGATTTTTTCCTCTCAGTGATCTCACGAATGGATTTTCCAGAAATCGATAGTCCATTCAAAGCTAGCAACCCGGATTTTGTCACCAATGACGAAGTGTTCGAGCACAATGATGCAGCTCCCCGAATCCGTTGATAGCAGCACCCAGGCACCTGTGGAATGTCAACGTCGTGTCCTCTCACCAATGACGTTGGTCATACTCCAGATGACCAATATATGGTACGCCACGGAAATCACGAGTCTTTGATGAACCTGTGAGTAAATAAACGCCCATAGAAGCACTCTTGATTTCTCGGAACTTGTCTGAAATCATTGTTGGAGGCAGTGCAATATTTGGGCTTGTAACAGCTCAAGAGCAATGCTAAGTCGATGCTAAGTAAAACGCACCTAAAGCTGGCAAGGCCCCTCAGCTGTTAAGACGGGATCTTCTTACTCAAGCTTATCTACTTATCCCCTGATGAGCCGTGTCCCGGAACCGATATTCATGGAGATGAAAATAACCATACAGCCTGACCAGTGACTAGGCCATAGAAAATCGTTGGTCGGCCGATCACATCTCGATCGCCGCAATCCAAAGTCGAGGCTCGAGTCCACCCTACATGTCAGTACATGTCATAGTGTCCTTCTCTTTCGGAACTTCTCTATCCTAGCTAAGTCGCCCCTATGTTACCCCACGTAGATAAAAAGGGAGTCGCTGTAGCGAAAAGGTATTACGAAGAACATCATCTTCCCCTGCTCCTCCTGCACCTGCAATTGAGGATGTCATTTGAAGAATTGCGTGACCGAATATCGAATTTGCCTGTTTCCAAAGCTAATCATTTCCAAGGGCCCCAGGGACTACATAGCGTCATGCAAGTTCCAGGGGCCAGACTGAGTAATGGTGGAGATAGTCAACTAACCGAGGGAGTGTCGTAGACGCATGCTCAGATAGATTGTCGGAGGTGACCTTTACTCGCCTCGACTCGGCTGTCTCCGAGCGCGACGTATCAAAAGCAGCATGCTCTGGAGCTCGGCTAGAAAAGGTACGGATATCGCTTAGGGTCACCGAGTGGAAAAGATTTACATGACTTACTGTCAAGGGTGTGTAGGAGTTTGCCTTCTTTATGCGCCGTTTCATCGACAACTAGCGCTTTTAGCGAATCGAGACGTGATGCCACTTCTTCGTTTTCAAAGACATCGAGGCTTCCCCCACGACCGATATTTAAGCGTTTCTCGTAGTCGGTGCTCTTGCGATCGCCGAACGTCACACGACTGGTGCTAGAAGGAAGCGGCGACATGTTACTGCTGAGATTATCATTACCGTGGCGGTCATCATCACGCAATCTTGCTTCTGCAGAGCTAATCATGGTCTTATAGCGCTCAGAGTAAAGGTCAGCGAGAACTAAGATAAGCTGGTCAGGGTCATTTGGACTCGGATCAGGATCCACGCACGTGAAATCAGAATGGTCATTGTTGCAATTCCAAACAATGCCCATCCTACAAAAACAGAGCGACCCGCGGGTGTCTTGGGAACAGGATCGCCTATCGTGAAGGTGAGTGCTGATATCACGCTTTATCAAGAGGTGTAAACTTACCATAACCAACCGTACTAAAGGTGAGAAAACCTGATGGATCATGAAGGATCGGTTGAGTAAGAGTCATCCTGAGGGGGGAGGAAAGCAACATACAGAAGTAGAGGGCCAGCCAAAACGACCATTTTTCAGTTGCCATGAAGATAGCCGATCCCACCTACAGGATACAAGCCCAAAATATGAGATAAACTCGTATAGGATTTAACGACTTACCAGCCAGAAACCAAGGAACAGGGTAAATGCAAAGGTGATCCGTATCACGCACATTCTTTTTTCCTCATTTTCCAACTCGACTTGGGTTAGACCGTCTGTTGAATCTTCACGACCTGAAAGTCTTGACTGAGTACCAGCACTCAAAGGTGACACAGGCGATCCTTCTTCGGTGCTATCTGCCGCGCTCGATGGTGTCTGGCCGATGCTGACCGCGTATGCAAAGTTCCTGAGGACAGAAGCCATGTGTCCTATGCGATGATGTGTAGGAGAGACCGTTTCCGAGCCACCGTACGAGGCGTATTCTTCGTCAGAATGACGAGGAAGTAGCTCCTGCAGAGGAGCGCCTGCCTCCATTGCAGCAGCCCGTAACTGAGCCTCGCTCAAAGCCATCACGTTAAGTCGCATATGCTTTGAACAGCGCATTGGCGTCTGGGTTGTCCCGTTATTTTCGCTGTTGTTCCGACTTACTGACGACCCCACTCGTCTGACCTTATTGGACAAACGCCACCAGAAACGCCTCCATTTTCCGTTCCAGAGCTCCATTTCTCTCGGCCATTCTAGATCGTCATCTGGTCCGTGTACTGGAACCCAGACAGGTAACCGTGCATTTCCGAGTCTCCATTCCACAGCCCTCATCCATCTCTTCATGATCCGCTGCCTTCTGGCNCGTCGGATGCGAGAGTACAAATTAGCTTGGATCGACTCCAGAAGGGCCTCCCGAATCTGACCGATGGCAACTGCTAAGATAACAATGCCCATCGCAGTGAATACAGATGAGAAAATGCGGGCACCGGGCGTTTGAGGGTCGATATCCCCAAATCCTAAGCATTCTGCCTAAGTGATCAAGAAGATTCTGGTTCAACTAGATTCACTTACCCACTGTCTCGATGCACACAACAGTGAAGTAGAGAGCGTCAATGAAAGACAGGGATAGTAGAGAAGTATGAACCGCTGCTCCGAAAGCCACATAACACAGCAATACAATGACGATAATCGTGAGTGACCGCTGCTTCTCTGTAAGACCACTCCCTTACAGAAACGTCAAAAGGTCAGTGATTCCAAAAGTACAGGTTATGCAGCGACGTACTATGTCGTTCAGAGTCGGAAGAACCCCAGTAATCTAGTATGAGGGTAATATTGGTGACAAGTGACGCTAACGTTGAGCATAGGGTCATCCAGAATGCTTGGCCAAGGCTGAATCCATCGTCTGTTTGGGTTTTTACAATGAAAAGCACGATGACAATTGTATCCAGAATATCTGGCGAAGTAACATTTATAAAAAATACAGTGAAGGACAAGGAAGGACAAGGACAAACGCACCATGGATCGACAAGGCAGCGATGCAAACAAAAGTCATCTTCTTGACCATTTTCTCCAGAAGGCGAATCAGCAGGCAGATATTGGTAATAACGGCGCAGGCCATGCTCAACGCCAGCATGGTTCGTAGATACATAGGATTCTCTTCATACTCGATGACCTGGTGATTGACATTCGTCCTTATATACCAGTGGTCAACGAGCCCTGGAATGGCCAAGAGGATGGCAAACGGAACGAAAACACTCGATATGAGAGGAAGAACACGAAATCCAGTTGATTGAATGTCCAAAGTTTGGTTTTCTGAGAAA
The DNA here is from genome assembly GCA_027627405.1 of Leucocoprinus birnbaumii. Lineage (NCBI taxonomy): Eukaryota > Fungi > Basidiomycota > Agaricomycetes > Agaricales > Agaricaceae > Leucocoprinus > Leucocoprinus birnbaumii. The sequence goes on along the minus strand of JANIEX010001005.1, from coordinate 9,004 downwards.
ATGCGCGCGCGGAGGGTGCAAGACAAATCGCGAAATCGGTGTTGCCACGTTGCAGACTCGCTTTGCGGCCGATGAGAGCCATCGACGCTGGTGGGCGTAATCTCCACAGTAGTGTTGCTCCTTCCCGCATACTCTGCCTCCGTAGCACCCTTCTCGGAGTCCATGCCGTCGTTCTGGCGAACCCGAAGGGGATTGAGCATCGAAAAAGCAAGCAAAAGGCTTGATAATGGCATATGTCGGGGAAGCTGGGCGCAAGTCGGTTCACTGGAAATGGCTTGGAGGCCTTATTTGCCCATGGGCGCAGTAGCGACTGGAGATGAAGGTCAATGAGAAAGCTGCTTCTGATGTCCTTTTGAACATTGTCTCCAGCCCTCGGCTCATCTGTCACTGACGACATTGCACATAGGGGCATCGTACACGTGACACCCCATTCAGGCAGTACCTAAGATTAGATTTCAAAAAATGAAGACCTGCGCCTTATCGTTTCACAGCACACTAGCCTAGAGCAATGGCTTCTTCCCCGCTTCCTGATTACAAGGCGCAGCTCATTGAGCATGCAATGGATGTGGGTGCTCTTAAATTCGGTACCTTCACTCTGAAATCGGGCCGGTGTGTCTTGGATACCTTAGATGATAACGTCTGAATACAATCCTACGTTGACAGAACTTCTCCTTACTTCTTCAACGCCGGTCTCCTCTGCACGGGTCCTATTTTGGCAACACTTGCTGGCGCTTACGCGGCAACAATCGTGGATGCACAATCTACAGAATCAAACCTGAACCCTCTTCCTCCTTTTGATGTACTTTTCGGCCCTGCTTACAAGGGTATCCCTTTCGCCTCCACCACTTCGCTTCTCCTCTATATCCAACACAAAATATCAGTCGGCTTCGCTTACGACAGGAAAGAAGCGAAGGATCACGGCGAAGGCGGAAAGATGGTGGGCGTTCCCGTGCAAGGCAAGAAGGTTGTCGTCCTTGACGATGTCATGACTTCCGGAAAGGCTGTGCGTGGGGCGATCGATACTGTTAAAGAGAATGGTGGTGAAATTGTTGGTGTTGTTCAAGCCCTGGACAGAGAGGAGGTGGGGCAGGATGGNGTTAGCAGTACTGTAAAGGAGGTAGAGGGGCTCGTTGGCGTGGGCAGGGTACGTTCTATTCTGAAAATGCGGGATTTGATGACTTGGCTGGGAAACAACGGCATGCGAAAAGAGCTTGACGCCATGCGAGACTACTGGCAACAATACGGCTTGAAAAACTAGACTAGGTCGTTCTATGTTTCTATAGTTCGTGACTATGCACAGTTGGCTATGAGTACCATCTAACTGGTCCTCTTTAGATACATTGCCCACCAAAAAATGTGTATTTATACCGCGAGAGAATAGAGCGGATGGCATCATTATCGCAACCAGCTTGATATCGACCCATCGGCCTGTTCCCACTGGCATCGACCTGACTTCAGAGGTGTAGGAAACACATGATTATTAAGAAAAGCCCTCGTGAGCACATAGGCTCCTTCAGGGAATCAGAAGAGCTAAGATGTTCCTCTCGTGCCGTAAGATGCTAATAGTCTTCTCTTCGTATAAGTTCGACATGAGAATTTTTGCGACTTTCGAGACTTAAAAGCTTAAAAAGGCTTTGAGATTCCATCACTTGGGCCATGGACACCTCGCTTTCTCCCAGTGCAATAATCTTTGCTGGTTGCTTTACCGGATCTCTGTGGCTGGCAGCCAGAAACTACGCCCGCAACCGTCGCGTTGTTAATCCTAATGGGTTGCCGCTCCCTCCAGGACCTAAGGGATATCCGATTATTGGAAATCTCTTCGATCTCCCAATACATAAACCCTGGTTGGCATACAGCGAAATGCAAAAGAAACACGGTATTTCATACCACAAAAACTTTGGTCTCTTACAATGCCTTCAACGCTTTGTACAGGTGACTTGGTATATTTGAAAGTATTCGGTCAAGGCTTCCTGATTCTGGGCAGCCTGGAGAGGACAAACGATCTCTTCGAGAAACGGTCCAGTAACTACTCTGATCGCATCCACTCTCCACTGATCCTTGATCTGTAAGTATACTCCTCGTTTCCCGCACCCTTCCTTACCACATTCACTGTTAGGATGGAATGGGGATACAACCATGCCCTATTGCCCTACGGAACCTGGTGGCGGCGACACCGTCGTACCTTCCACGATTATTTCCATCCCAATATAGTCGGCATTTATAAGCCTGTACAGCTCAATACCGCGCGTAAACTCCTTAAAAACCTATTAGAGGCACCCCAGAATTTTGATCGTTGGATACCTTAGTGAGACCTAGTTTCTAAGCACCAAAGTTCAACTGATATATTATTTATTCATAAGTGCTGCCGGTTCCAACATCATGGAAATAACCTACGGCATAAAACCAAGCCTAGAAGACCCCTACGCTCATCGAGCGGAAGAGGCTTTGGTAGGAATTGCCGACATGGGAACACCTGGGAGGTACCTTGTTGAGATGTTTCCAATCATGAAATACATCCCAGCATGGTTTCCCGGAGCTTCTTGGAGACGTAAAGCGGAGTACTACAGGGATATTAATCGTGATGTCTGCTATTTGCCGTGGAATCTCGTAAAGGATCAGACGGTCAGTAGATTTAACGTGTTCTCAGATTCTGAACTTAAATAAAAGTCTCACTTCGATAGAAATCAGGAAGTGCACCTCCTTCCGTAGCTGCCACGCTCATTGAGAAATTGCCTGAGGCAGATGCTCCTGATAGGCAAGACGAGGAAAGAATAGCAATGCACACTTGTGCAGTCTCATTCATTGGTGGGTTCATATCCGCCTTTAAAGAAAATCATGCTGATCTCAACTTGCAGGAGGTGCAGATACCGTAAGACTTGGGAAGACTCAGCACAGCATGATCGTTGCTAATGAGGGTCACTATCTCATTCCTAGTCAATTTCTGCCATCCGAACATTTTTCATGGCCATGTGTCTATTTCCGGAGGTTCAGAGAAAGGCACAGGCAGAGCTCGATTCTGTTCTCGACGGACGTCTTCCTGAATTTGACGACCGTCCTTCCTTACCATATATCAACGCGATTGTCAAAGAAAATATGCGGTGGCAACTGGTCTTACCCCTTGGTTAGTCCCCAATAAACTGTAAATCAAGAATCGTTATGACAAGCTATTTTCAGCTCTATACCATATGGCCACTGAAGACGACGAATATGACGGATATTATGTACCGAAGGGAACATTGATTGCTGGGAACGCGTGGTGAGATAATATGTTATTCTGGTGTTTCTTCCGTTCACGACCAATTCTCTTTTCTCATTAGGTCCATCTTGCATGACCCAAAAATATACCGAGACCCAGAGGACTTCAATCCAGAACGTTACCTCAAACCCGATGGCCAACTGAATCGCGAAGTAAGAGACCCCACCTCCGCCTTTGGGTTTGGACGGAGAATCTGTCCAGGACGTTTTTTCGCCGATAATTTCTTGTTCATTATAATCGCCCACACGCTTGCGGTGTTTGACGTTAAGCCCGGGCTTGATGAGTTCGGGAACGAGATCAAGTTCAAACCGGATGTCACGGGAGGGCTCGTATCGTACGCTTTTCAGACTTGTTCCATGCTTTGTTCATGGACTGATGTTCTCACTTGATTACAGGCAACCCTTGACTTTCCCATGTAGAATCATACCACGATCACAAACGGCGATCAAACTCATCCAGAACGCTGATATAACGGGTTGATTCGTTCTCGTGTTCGATGTACTTTATCGGTTTCCGCCGAACGGCATATACTTGATTTCCTTCCTCACCGTGAATCATAACGAAGGTCTCCCCACGGCATTAGTTCAAAAATATTCAGTAGCCTGATGAACCAACAGCTGATGATCCACATTACTGATTCTAAACCTTCCCAGTAACCGCTTCTTCTCTTAAGGCTTCCTTGATTCTATCTTTCTCATTTGCCCAAGAGGGACGAGGAATCTGATATCCCTCACTAACTCCGGTAAAAGTGACATTTCCCATTCTCGCAACAGGTTTCAGCTTTCCGGGATCAGGCAGTCCATGGACCGGATCGAGTATGTCCTTGCGTATGTGAAAGTGTTTCACCAAACCGAGCACGAGTGTGCTTGTCGCTCGAAGAGAATTTGGCTCCACAATGTCCACGGTCTTGAGAAGCTATTTGATAGAGATAATATATCAAGCTTCAAGCGTTAGCCGGCCGGAAATCCTCTGATTTTGAGTGTTTCCACGAACCTCGCATTCCATAACAAACGCACTTTCTTTCACGCGGGGAGCTTTGACAGTTACCTTCATATTAATAGATCTGTAAACGTTCTGACACAGATCGAGTAGTAAGAACTCACACTGGGCTCCTTGGTCAGACCACTTAAAGCCCATTCACTAATCTCGGGAGGAGTATCAATTGAGCAGACATTCGCGTTTTGGATAAATGGGTGGCTGATGATGTTGACGGTGAACCCTTTCGTTGTGCGAATGTTTCGAGCAGTATCTTTGAGCCTGGTAGGGTAATTTGCACAGGCAATCGAGATGACTGGAGGATTTGGAGAGACCTTGAAAGCATGTCAGCTGGACGCCAAGGTCAAAGAATGACAATACCTGATTGAACCAGCTGGTTCCACCATCAGTGTTGTAGATCTCGGTGTAAGAGGTGGAGGCATACCTGAATAAACCGAGGTTCTCGACGCCGTCTTCGGAAATACTTGATACAAACGCTATGGGTCGAGGAACGATGCCAGCAATCATGACCTTGTATAGCTTCCCTGGGCTACAACAGTGGTCTACGTGAGCTCCAATCAACTGAATATTCTTGATTTTGAACCAACTCTGTCGTAGAAACGTCAAAACTCTCAAACCCAGCTTCTAATCCTTTCAGCCATTCTCTTCCTTCTTCAGTAGCGTCGACCCTCTGGCCGAACTCGAAATCTGGATTTGGGGGGTTCAGTCATCACCCATTCCTTGGCATCGAATGGTGGGCGGGATGCGGAAGACATGAGGCTGTCGTAGGTTGAAGACGAAGGGGATGAGAGTTCGACGAGTTATCTGTTTGATCAGGAAGCACGTCATGTCCGCTCCGGCACCATCAATCGGCGAAGTCAACGGTACGGATCAGATGATAGAGTAAGTGATAATATGCATATATTTAACTTTCAACAGCAGGTCTGGAGGGCGTATAGTAGTCAATGTGGAAGTACATTGCGATTACTAGTCGGAGCCAAGCCTCTGACCACGGCCCCAATTGTAACCACTGGTAGATCCAGAGGGTTCAGCGCTTCGAGGGGGAACAACATGGACTCCTCCCGCGGCCATTCGCGCCCCACCAGCTCCAGTCGACCCAGTCTGCGGCGGCCTCCTGTTGGGTCCATCAAGCCAGTTTTCCAACCAATTTGGTGCTCTGGCATAGCCAGCCAATGGCCCAGCAGATCCAAGCGACGTTCCCCATACGCTCCATAACCAAGCGTGTCCAGCCACAGCTCCAGCTAGAGCCTGTGCCGCAGCAGCAGGTCCGCCCATGAGGAGGTCCATGCCGATCATAATGTAAGGGAAATATTGGATAGGGAGTGTGACGAGGCCGAACAGAGAGGTTTGTGCACCGGGAGGTGCAAGAGCAGAAGATAGGTAGGCTAGAGCTACGAGGAGAGGACGAGAGAATAACATCGAGTTGAGTGGTCTCGTGAGGCCCTGTACAAGAGGATGAATGAGAAGAACGCGAGGTCAATGTATTCTTTGTGCTCACTATGATTGATGCGCCGACGAATAATAGCTGCCACGCAAGGTCGGACGAACGACCAGCATAAGGGCCAGATTCAAGCTGGTCTGCTGTTCGGCTGCAAGAGTATAGATGAGCAGGAAGAAAAATAAAATATTCTGCCACGCACTATAGCATCACAAGCTCGAATACGTAGTTAATCCCTCCCGCTTCAGAAACAAGATGAGCGATTGACCACGAGTTCAAAGATGGCATGCTTACGCCCAAGGAAAAAACTCGTATGTAGTCTCCAAAACTAGAGAAATACATCAGATATAGACTTCGAAGACCCGAACATTACGAACCTCCAAGCCCGGAAAGATATACCGAGGAACGAAGGGAATTCGATAACCAGAAACGAGGTTCATCAAGACAGGTATTGTAACCGCAAGGGAGGAGCCCGTCAAGAATCGAGTCACAGGAGGGATTTTGCGGAGTTCTGCAACAAATTGATCCATTTTGTTTTCTATCTACGAGGTAAGCATAAAGAGTAGGAAAGTCGGGGAGTGAGTCGCCAATGGAAGTGCATCAAGCTTTCAAGGCTTTAGATCGGTGACGGCTAATGACGTGTCAAAATCTAATCTTATCATTTCAGTCTGGACGTGACCGTGAGAGTCTCGGAGCTACCTGCTTTGCTGTTCACCTGCAATTTACATTCCAACTCGGGAAAATGTTTTTTTCGTCTAATTCGTCTGACTCTGTCCACTGTGCTTCTACTGCTCTTTATCTCTGAGTTTCGATGCTGTCTCGAACTCTAGTCTTTGTCAGCTTGATGCTACCCAGACTGGAAAACTCGTTTCGGGATTTAGGACGTGAACATGTTTACTCGTGTGGCAGATTTCTTTGACGTTCAAAGAGAAAATTTGTAAGTTGCTATCTTCTAACTGATTCACTCGAGACGCGTCATTTTGCGATGAGAATTCAACACCCTCTGAGAGATGCTCAAGGCATCGATGAACCCTCGACTACCCCCTATTCAGGTATACTACTCATGAAGGAACCGTTCAGCGAGGGTAGCCAAGAACGGAAAGCTGAAAAGACGCGTGTTGCCTTCGATAGTTATCACCCCTCCTTCAGATCCTCCTGATCCCCTATTTTATTTAGGTATCATCGGCGTCAAAAGTAACTCCCATCCTAAAACCCTGTCCGAGTGCCTCGTGTTTTATGTATCCGCCTCGTGTCAGGCTTACAAGTGCTCTCAATGCCAAAACACGTTCGAAACAATGCATCAAATAATACCAAACTCGGGTTGTTCTCCTCTGAAAGCAGTTCGGCAGCTGTCTTTGTGGGAATAATGTCATAGAACCTCTCCCTCGTGTACAGTTCAGGAGACAAAAAAGAGATTATATGAAGAGTCATACGAAGTGGGGTCGTGTATCTAGTGTGAGTGCGAAATTAGCATCGTATTGGTATGCATAGGTGAACGAGTCTCCATAGGCATAATTAAATGCGACGAAACGAAACTTTCTAAATCCCAGTGAGATGAAACCATAAGAGCCCAAGTAAACATCACGACTAGAATGTAGAAATCATCACATCTGTGTAGCCTCTAGTGCTAGCATGAGGTCGCGCAAGGACGGCCATTCGGAAGGAGGAACTTCTTGAGCTAGGATAACGCTCAGTAAGTTCCACAACCCGTCACTCATACCTGGCACCCTTTTCAGGGACTTGTGTTCGCGATTGCTAATGCGAAGCACAGTCCGAAACGCCTCCTTATACATTGGGAAAGGCTCCTTGCCACTAAATACCTGGGTTGCCCTAAGCGTCACGGTCTGCAATAGAGCAAAAAACCTCAACGTACCGCCCAGCACGTCACCGCAAACGCGAAAAGGTCATCGTATTTTGTCGGGTCCGCCCACCTTGTCCCCTTATCACGCACGGCCTGAGCCGTCTTGAACGGAAGCGAACTGGGAAGGGCTAGCTTTTCAGCGATAATGTCTGGCACAAGATACTTGATGACGGTGGTGTAAATCATAGCATCTGCGACGACCGCGTTACCTTCATGAGTTATCAGGATATTTCCCTAATCAATCCTGAGGTGAGCATTCAAACACGTACGGGCCATTAGATATCTATATAAACTCACTGTGTGCAGGTTGCCATGGATGATCCCGATTCTATGCAGGAATTGAAGGGCAGTCGCAGCTTGCAGTAGCTGTCATGTGTGGTTAGCAAGCATACGATCGAGAAAGACTGGCACTGACCCATTGTATCCTTCGCTGAAGGGAGGGTCTGGAACGATCAATACATTCTACAATGTTCCCTTCATATTCTTTCATTACAAGCACCATGGGATATGGAGTAGCAGATGGAATGCCAACAGCATGCTCGAGTGCCTTGCAGAAATGGGTTGAAGCGATGAACGTGTGTTCTTGAGCTAATCTCCATTTATTGCCGAGATGGTTTTGGAGCTCATAATGGATTTAAACATAGGCTTCATACGGATAAGGCCTTGAAAGGATATACCTGAGAGATACATCGCTGATCTGGATAGAGGGTTGGGACTCTGAGTTGCTTCACGCGGAGCATTGAAGGTTCGGGTGTGTTTCCAGGAACTATGTAATGCTTGAAACAGTTGTATAGCTTTCTTTCGGGCTCGTGTGGTTCCCCAGGTAGTTCAACAAGGTGGGCGAGACGGGTGACTCGACTAGGAAGGGGCATTGTAAGGGGGAGGAGCTTTCAGAACTGCGTCATTAACCAGTATGACTCGAATAGCGGATCCGTCGCTTTTATACGAGCCAGCGAGAAGGATCACTGGTACATCATTCTCTTGGGCCGGCTGACCTCGTCACGACTGTATTCAACCCAGCGGGTCACATCGATCACGTTTAAGGAGGGGATCTCCTCCAGGTTGGTTCATCCCTTCGCGCTCCGACGGGAACTTGCCTTCCACCTGCTTTTGGTCTCGTGTGGAAAGAGAGCGGTCAGATGCTCGGTAATGATTTTACAGCGACGAAGAACAAGGCGGAGGACAAATGGTTCAGCAGAGACTCGTAGTCGGATACCTTCCCGATCTGTCCTCAAGACCCGCTGTTGATAATGCCTTCCGGAGGATTTACAGTTTACAGTACTTATCTAGTGTGGTACGGGGACAACCGAACGCTCAAAGTCATCTATAATATACGGGAGAGTGATGTTGTGGGAGCTCTACGGAAGGATGCTGACTAAAATTTGTCAGCGCTGACAAATATTAGTCAGGATTGGTCATGATTTATAAGCTGATCCCACTGCCATGTAGGGAA